>VZTL01062946.1:0-62219 GCA_013400535.1 Scopus umbretta
GAGGAGAGCCCAAGGGAGCTGGGATTATTTAGCTTCCAGGAGAGAGAAAGCTCAGGAGGACTTGTCAACATGTATAAATACCTGATAAGAGGGAACTAGGGAAGACGGAGCCAGACTCTTCTCATTAGCACCCAGTGAGTGGACAAGAGGTGATGGGCAGCAACTGAAAAACAGGAAATTCCAATTAAACATAAGGAAAAGTTTTCCATTCTGAAGGTGGTCAGACATTGGAGCAGGTTGCCTGGAGAGGCTATGGAGTCTCCATCCATCAAGTTATTCAAAACATTTGGAGTGAAAAAGGCCCTGAGCAACCCGTTCCAGTTGATCCTGCTTTGAGCAGGGATGTTGGACAAGACACATCCAGAGATCCCTTCTGACTTCAACTATTGTGTGACTCTGTGATGATTTTATGTTGTTGTGTAAAAAAACATAGTTAAATGAAGTGTATCAAAGATGGTGTTGAGTGTTGAAAGCAGATGGCAGCAGCATTTTGCTCAGCCAATACATTTATATGCTGGTGCACAGTTATTTGGCTAATGGGATATCAGCACCTTTCACCACAAACAGAAGCTCCGGTGTTTGAAATAAGGAGTTAAGGTATTGGACCAAAGCTTGGTACCAGCAAGAATGAGGTCATTTTAGAAAGCGTATCATGGAACTTTATGCTTTGTTCTTTCTAATTTACATCAAAAGGAATTTTAACACTCTAAGAATTGATAAATCGTTTCATTTTAACATTTAGGAATTATTGACCTTACCAGCAGCTTTAATGATGGAGGTTTTTTACAGAATTGATAGGGAATCTTTCCCAGGGAGTTCACAGGACAATGGAGGTGTCTTTGCTGATGCTGGACATTGCATAGCATTGTACTTAACTAAAAAGTTCTCACAGAATGAGGAGCATTGTTCAAGATGGTGCTGACACACCTCAGTGTCATGACTGCTAGTGAGCAGGAATTAAGACCTGAAGAATCCACAGTGTGCTTTATAGTGTTCATAGGTTCAGGGACATGGCACAAATGCAGCCAAACATGTTCAGCACAGAACTTGTAGGGCTTGTAGCTCAGGCTCTATTCAGCTTTGAAGTCTCTTCTGAATCCAAGCTGTCTGTGTATAACTTGTTCTGGTGCCCCTGCACCATCATACAGTTAATCTTCAATAGTGTGGACTTTGCTGTATTTTCAAAAGCTTTTTTTTCCCCTATGCAAATATTATTCATCTTCCTTTATTCCTCTTCAAAGCACAGTAAGCTTTGCAGTCTTCTAGGACCACATTCATAATATTCTGGAGATGCGTGGCCAGACAGTTAGTTTACATTGAAGTAAATCACACACAGAAGGGCTTGTTTCTTTGCTTTGTCTGTAAGAGATGGTTAGTTGAGGTACCAAAATCTATGCTACAGATGTCTAAAATAGGTGACATGAATACTAGATTGGAGACAGCAGTTGCCAAAGAGGAAAGTTCTCCAAAACAGCTGTTTTTGTAAACCACAGAGAGTAAGTTGTACTATAAAAATCCTATTAGAGGAGTATAGCTTAATACCTGCTTGGTTTTTGTAAATTAGTATAATTTGCAATTCCTTGGCGGGACATGGTAGACAAAGGTGTTTTACTGCATGCTCCTGCTTCAATGTATTGCTGAGTAGACAGTTTTATTGTATAAATCTCCCCTTGCACATTCCACAGTTCTCTGCAGCAGATAGACAGATTTTAATTTTAATTTTTCTTTGCTGCTTCCCCTTGTAATCCTCCTTGCGGAGTGCGAAGTCTAGTTACAGCTATATAACAGGAAATCAATAGAAACTTCAGGGGAAGAACTGAAGATTTTGAGAAAAATGTTTAGATAGGAAAGCTCAGTTACCCACTGACTAGGAAGAAGAGGCTGTGTATGTTTTGGAACAAAATGTGGGAGACAGCATCATAGTGAGCGCATTCAGTACAATTTGTTGAATATATTGAGGGGGCAGGTGATTGTTCATGAAGCACGGCCACTGAAATCAGCTGAGCTGCTGTTTTTTCTGAAAAAGAGTAGCAGGACCATCCAAAGGCACTGTCTCGATACATTGCTTTCAGTGCCTACATTGATGTATTAGGGAGACACTTTAGACATGAGTGAGTTGGAAGTCTAATATTTTGGCTAGGTTTCGGATAAAATTTAGAGGTTAGGGCCTAATAGTAACGTAGTGAGCATGGAATGAGATGGATGGAGTCAGTGGTTAAGAGCAAAGAGGGGATGGAAAGCAGAAGACAGTGCTGAGGGCGAAGCCAATGAGCAGTTAGCTCTGACAGAAGTCTTTGAAGAAACCTATTATTAACCCACAGTGCTATTTGCAGCACAAAGAAATGTAGTCTGTTTAAAGGATTAAGATATGCCAACTTCTGTGCTAGAATTAAAAAAATACACTGCAAAATCAGTTGACTGTAACTTTGTGTGCTTGTGAGACTTCACAAACTACCAAAATCCATGTACCATCCCCGCAGTTAGGTAGCAGGAGCTGAGAAAGCCAGGTGTGACCACTACTCAGAGAAATGTAGTTTGCAGTGTGTTGTGAATGTTCGTCATCAGCCGTAAAGTTGTGAGCTGTGAGTACAAGTGAGCAAGTACCTAGGCTTTTTCTGCTCTTGGAAATGAAATAACAGGGCATATTACCACAGGGATGCTGGTACAAAGCACAGTGTACTCAGGCATTCTCAGCGGTATGCTGAATGGGGAAGAATAATATATTTGTTGGAAATATTTCTCAGTCCACATTTCAGGGGTAGAATTAGCACTATACTTCCTTTACATATAAATATAGTTCACTGAAGGAAGAGATTCTTCAGTGGGAATGACTCTGTCATCATTATCCTGCTGGGTTTTTTATTTACCCGTAACTTTCATGCGAGCCATGGCTTATAAAACAAAGTGAGATAAGCTCTCCTGTGAATAGGATTGAGACAATAGAGCTGCATTGATGGTGCTGTCCCCATGTCATCTCTGATCTCAATGTCAGGAAAACAGCTATAATCACATTTACATTAACATTCGTCAACAGCTGCTGGATTATCTCTTCTACTTGTATCTACCATGTGGCAGATCCTCTACTGGCAGGAACAAAACAATCCACGTGAACTCACTTAGAGTTAATAATTTTAGGTACAGGTAATAGAAAAAGATGTTTTAGATTATTGCTAGCTTTGGAAAAGCTGATCTCATCACCAAGAATCCCATCTCTTCCACATTACTTCTTATCAATTCTCTTATCATCTTACCTCCACTGTGTATTAAACACTTCTGAAGCTCAGATGTCTAGTTTTCGAACCTGAATTAAAAATGAAAGATTCTGTCTCTGCTTACCAAGTTCTTCTATTTCTGCCAAGTTAGTTTTATTATTACAAAGGGCCTGTTAGCTTCATAATAACGTAAGATCCTTTATTGTCTCTGAGGTGCCAACAGAAGACCTACTGATACTGCTTTCAGTCAAAAGACTAGATTCCTGTAAATGATTTTTGATCACACAGGGGGACGTTCTGATGGCTTTCAGTAACTTAGTGCACTGGCAAAGGTGATAGTCAAAAGAGAACAGTGAATCTCAAAAATAGGTCATACAGTGCTATTTTTGACATCACTAGTAACGCATAAATATAGGGCTCATATGATGAAAGTCTTTGCTTGAAACTTGGTAAATAACTCAGTGGTAAGCCACAGATACCCTTGGAACATCCCTGAGTACTGCTATCACTATTTCCAGTCTGTGATTCAGTTTTCTCTGAGTTAAGGAAGGCATTTTTAAACTTAGCCAAGCTGAGGTTTTTGAATGAAAACATACAGTGCATTCACATCTAATTTGTGGACAGAATTTGCTGATGCCCATGCTCTTTATTTGCTGGGTAAGCTCTTCTTTTACCACCAAGAACTTAGGCTTCTTCTGAGGTATGGAAAGCTTCATCACCAAGTGCATAAAACCTTGCTCCAGGAGAGCTTCTCTACCAACAAGATACTATACCATATCTATGGGTTGTTGATTTTTAAATTACATTACATTTTTCCATCTGTTTTTCATCATTTAGATTTTAAGACCAAGTTCCCATATGGGAAATTAATGTTAGAGCAAGTATATGAACACATCATTAATAAATATAATGAAGTATTTTAATTAAAATGCTAACATAGGAATTGAGTACTAAGACTATTCAGAATTTGTAATCATTTGTTACTGAAGTAATAATATGATTATGAGAATTCTAAGTTTATGTAGTTTTTCTAAACCTTATTGCTTTGCCCAACCTTTGCTTATGTTTATTTGCAGATCAAAGTGCAAGCAATGATCAGAGATTCACAGGCAGTGTGGTTCTTTCGAGGATGACATTTATTGTTAATAAACTACAGGTTTATACGCAGCACTCAAATAGAGAACTGTTTGTCTCTTTTATTAAAACCAAAACCAATAAGAATGGGGAAAAAAAAAAAACAAACAATCCTGAAACTGAAAACACAAGGAGTTTGAACTTATGTGGCTGCTTTGTTGTAATTTTTTGGAGGGCAAGAGGACCAGGTAGCTGCCCTCTCTGCTCCCACAGAAGTACTGACACTCCCACGAATTTTTCTTCCTGAAAGCCGTTGACAGCGTTCCTTAGTCCACTGTAGACAAAAAAGGCTTACATGTGGTTAGGCAGGCAGGCAGCCAGCCAGTGATCGCTTATACAGTAATCCCCACAGATTTTCAAAGGATGCTGTCCTTGAAGGCAGTCCCCCTGGAGTTCTCATGAATAAACTGGGGAGGCACCTGCCACTGTCCCAGACTCACTTCATCTCTGTATCTTGCATGCACTTTAGTAAATTAAATTAAAAGCCCTGTCACATTAGGCTTGAATGAAAAGTGTGAAAATATACACATACACACACACACACACACACACATACATGGACATAGTTTAATAATAAATAGAAGAGAAATGGTCAGAAACATATCGAGAACATTTGATTGTTCACTGATCCAACTAACCCATTTGATCGTTGCTAACAGCACTTGTGTCACTCAAAAATTGAAAATGTATGGCGTAACCTGCATTTCTCTCTGACCCTATGAGAAATCAGCTAAAATATTGCTAGCCAGAACTAAGCAGTTTCTTTCATGTGTGCTTGATTCTCCTTTTGTCACCAGTTATTGTCCTTTTATCACCAGTTTACATCAGTAATTTCTTAAAGATACAAATTCTTGTGTTGGACCAAAAAAATTGGTGTTAACAGATTTCGGTTTGTCCTGGAATTTTATGCCAGCAGAAGCTGGCTTCCAAAATCCTGGCTGGAGTTTGGAAAGGAAAAGGATAGTTTTATCTGGCTATTTTAATCTCTTCTAAATATAGACTCTAAACTGGCATTCTAGTTTCAGAACATTTGGAAAAGATTTAACCTTACTTTTTTTCCCCCCTTCCTTTTCAATTGGGAACACAAACTGGATGACATAGTTTTATTTCATTTCTTCAGAATGTCTAAATGCAGAGACACTAATGGCAGCCCATAATATTTGAGATTGTATTGAAGGTCTTTGTTGTTCCCTAGAACCTTCTATGATGATACCACTAATTCTTACACCTAAATATTTATCAATTTCTTTTTACGTACCATTTTGCATCTGAATTCCTTTTGTTCCTGCATGTGAAGGTTTCAGGATTGTAGTGAGTTATCTCAGTGTTTGGGTTTTTTTAAAAAAATTGTATTTCTGAGCAATCTGCAGTGAATTAGGAAATCTGAATGTTGTCCCTTTCAGTATAGTGTGGTATAAATACATCTGTTAATCCTTCGTAACATTTTGACTTCTATGAAAGCAATCAGTTATATTTTGGAGAGAACATTTGGGTTTTTTTCTGAAATACCTTTAAGACTAACACATGTATAACCCTGTGATTTAACCTAGTAATCTTTTTCTGGAACAAAATGCAGGATAGATAAGCAAAATATTTCAAGTGTGTTATTTTTAAATATTTATACAGATGTCTTAACATGAAATGTGTTTTTCATTAAGAAGAGCTGTGTTGTATATGGTGGTCTCTGTTCTACTCCTTGTTTTACAGGTGCACATCTGGTTATTCAGTGGGTTCACAGGAGTGTCATAGGACAAAAATACTGTATTCAGTTTGCCTATCTGTACAACTACGGGTAGCAGCAGATAGTGGACCTTATAGCCATCTGAAAATGTAGCTATGTATTTCCCTAATAGTCTAGCATTGGTGAAGAGCATTGAGGAAGGACTAAGGTCTGTGACGATGATGATGAGTTTCATGCGCCTGGTTGAACAGCAGATTGCTTCCTCAGAGGTCCTGCTTCCCTTTGCCAGGGAGCAGCGAGAGCTGAGCCGGGAGATAAAGTCATAGAAACATAGAATTATTAAGGTTGGAAAAGACCTCTGAGATCATCTAGTCCAACCGTCAACCCAAAACACCATGTCTACTAAACCATGTCCTGGAGTGTCATAGCACGGCCAGCAGGGCAGGGGCCTGGCCAGCAAGGGCCCCGTCCCGCCGGGCCCGAGGAAGGGGAGCAGGGCAGGTCTGCTGGTGGCAGCCAGGGCCTGGCATGGCCCAGGGGTGGCTGCGCAGGTCCGTCGTGAGGAGGCCGGGTCGCGGTCGGGCTGGGGAGCTAGCTGGCCGCTCAGCAGGTCAGGACCAGCAGGGCCCACGGCCAGGCTGGGCTGTGCCATGAGAGGAGCTGTAGTTCTGGCGGGGCCAGACGGGCAGCGTTTCGGCTCAACAGCAGCTCCAGCAGCAGCGGGGTGGTCCTGGACGAAGCCTCGCTGCAGCGCTGTCTGTCTGCGCCGCATCTGTCTGTCTGCTGCCCTGAGCCGTGCTGTCTGGGAGCCATCCTGGAGTCCCAGCAGCCCTGCCTCCCGCCACGGGGTCATGGCTGCTGCCACTGTCCTGTCCATCGCCAACACCACTGTGCAGAATGGGCCTGGCCTTTCCTCTAAGAAGCTGTGATACATGTTGGACATTATTGTTTCTTCACAGTCACTGCATTTTAGTATCTCTTTGGTGCATCTTTATTTAGGCTGTGATTGTATCCTCTCTGCAATAAAAACATGCATACTTCTTTGGGCTTGTAAAGGAAGAGTCAAACAATATCCTGCTCTGTTAGTAGGACTCCATGACACGTTATCATACAAACGTGCATAAAAAAGCAAGTAATGGTGCAGAAAAATCATCTGACTGTTTATGAAAAAATTCTTGACTAAATTTGATGTTCAGGTATGGGCTTCAGAAAGTAAAAGGGAGATGTTGGCTTGTAAAAAAGATGTGTGATGTCTGGTAAAGAGCAGCAACTGCTCAGGAAACACAGGACACTTCCAACAGCTGTCAGATAAATTAGATGTATCTGTGAGGGTGATCTATGTTCCAAGTAAGCACTTGCTTTTTGGAAATAGCAACCACTGTATATCAGTTGGGAGGGATGTGTAGACAGGTATCACAGAGCTGTACAGGGATGTTTACCAGGTTCACTAAGTGCTGTTTTTGTGACAGATTAAATCCAACGGTGAGCTGCTCATTAAAAATGTTCAGCTGCGGCACGCTGGGAGGTACACATGCACTGCTCAGACGATTGTTGACAACTCCTCAGCTTCAGCTGACCTTGTGGTAAGAGGTAAGGTTCTCCAGGTAAAACAGAAATATTGCTGGTTTCCACCTAGATAAGCAGAGTGTTTCTGGTTGTTTAGAGTATTTTATTTCTCACCAAGAAATGACAGAAATTAAAATGAGAAGTGCGTGAGCATGTAACATCCTTAAAGTTTGCTTAGGGTACTGATTCTATTCCAGACATTCAGATGTCTAACTATGCCTGTGTTTTTCTTGAAAAGCAATAAAGATTTTTTTTATTATGGGCATTTTCAATATGTTGAAGTAATTCTTAGATAGTTTAATTCTGTGTGAATTATTAAAAATGGACTGTAGGTATCATTTCAATGTATCCATTGTATAACAGTTTTAAGAAGGCAATTCTATTTTCTCATAAAGCTTTATGGATTAAATTATTGTGTATAATACTAGACCTACACTAAAAGGATTCCTAGTCTTCAAATTATAGAAGGACATTTGGAGTTCAGGTTGTCACTCCGTTGTTAACTGATTCATGTCTATTAGTGCTACTGTGGTCCTAAAACACTGTGCTTGTTCATATGGTGCATATCCTACGAGATCTGTTACAATGCGTGGTTTCAATAACATGAGTTGATTCATATCCTTTAGGCATTTTACTCTGTTTTGTGCCTCCAGGCATAAAACATTCTGAAGTGCTAACGCTCTGTCATGCTGACAATTCAAAGCAGACATAACTTGTTCTTGGAGCCGCATTGCTGTCTTATTTTGCCCCACGTTCCAGTTATACTGTAGAGCTGTGTAGCTGCTGAATTACAGCTTGCACATTGATTCTAAATTTCTGTCATCTGAAGATGTTGTGGACTTAAATCTTTCTGTATTTAATTTTCGCTGGGTATTAACAGCCAGTGAAATGTCATCAGTTTTGTATGAAACGTCACAGCAAGTATGATCTGGATGCACCTGATTCATTGTTTGCAGTACCTAGGACTGCCATATGAGCACCAGGCTCTGCCCACTATATTCAAACCCTGTGGGACTGTGCCCCATTGTTGAAGGCACTGCCAACCCTGAGGTTACTCACAGATCCTGGCTCAGCTTTCCTGAGGGAGCAGCTGGCGCTTGGTATTTGTTGCCTGACACATGCCATTCTCAGAAACATTGATAGCGAGGTGAGAAGCTGTAAGAGATGTCTCCTAAAGAATGAAGGAAGGAAAGATCTTGGGATTGATGAACCTTTCCAGACCTTCCAGTTTGAGGGCTTCTGAAGTGAACAGTCTTGCAGGAGAACGGGTCTCTCGGGCCTTACCTACCTGAGTCCTTAGAGCTGGGCTAGCAAATATGCACATTATCAGGGTGGAAAGTTGACTAACAACCCTCATCTTAAAAATCAGCTCTTAGCAACAGCTTCTACTTTGTGCATCCTCTGTGAAGAGTAAGAGGCTGTTTTCACATGCAGTGATGTACTTAGTCCTTACCTTGAAAGGGAGGTCCAAGGACAGCTAATTAGTAGATTAGTTTTGAATGCCAAGATTTGAATTTTAATAGAAGTTGGTTATGAGCAATCCAGTAGTCAACTGATGTACATTTTTCCAAGGATGCTAAATGGGAGCTATTCTTGGATCTTAGGAGAAGAAACAATCAGGAATTTGATTGTCAAAGTCATAAGCCACAACCCAATACATTGTGTAGAGCCATCACGTTTATTTCTTTTTAAGCAATGGCATATATATTCTTTGAGGAATCATTCGAAATTGGAATACTTTTGGAGTCAGGAATAGAACTGCTTGCTTGTTAGAAGGAAAAATTCATTGAAACAGCAGCACAACAATACACGATAGTACATTTGTTTGATTCCGTTAATTTCATTTGGTTCCTTTTTCTCAGATTTATGGAGAAAATAAAGAGCTCAAGAGCTGAAGATACATTTGTCACACTGTGTGTTTAGATCTGATGTAGAAATCTTGTTCCATTCTTTTTGTTGAGTTGTTTTGGTTTTGGTTTCTCTGTAAATACTGCAGAGAAATATAACCTGTTATTTCTTGTTGTTTTTTTTTTAATATGATCTGGGGCTTGTTCAATCAGATTGTTGGATGATTACCTGAATCATGTTGGCATATTATTATCTCTGAAAGTGGAATCAGAAAATACTTCTCAATAGTTCTAATGCATTGTCTCTGTTTTTATGCAATAGTTAATATATATCACATAACTGTAGCATATAAAATAGAAGCATAATAATAAAACTGGAACAGTCAATATGAAAAGAATGATCTGAAAGTATCTGTAGGCCAAGTTTGTAAGTAGGTACTAAGCTTTGGGTTACAAAATTACTGTAAGTTTGAGGGGTTTTTAGCACAGCTTACAGAACATTGTGGTGTCTTTTACAGATGAAGATTCCTATACTCACATGTGCACCTGTATCACTCTCTTCTTAGCTTTCTAGTCTATGAAAAAATCACCTGTGCCTGTTGATCTGCACATTTTAGCATCTCTTCTGGGGACCAAGGCACAGCTCAGCAACAATAAAAAAGTTACTCACACAAAGTAGAGGTGTGGGAGTAGTAGTAATTACAAGAAAAATTTTTTAAATTTAAAAATGCATTATATTTGCCTATATATAGGCATAAATTGCCTAGTTCTGCTTTCACTCAAGTTACTTTAGTCTGTTGGAAGTTTGAAACTGGTGGTGGGTTTACCACATTGGGTTAATATGAAGGCCAAGAGAAATGCGAAGAGGTCTGCAGAAATGACTTTCAAGGTATGATTTTTCTCCAATGTAAGTTATAAGACTTTCCATATAAATTGCAGTCAAGGCCAATATGGCACAAGCAGAAGTGTAGCTTAAAGATGGGCCACCAATAAGGTCATCATTAGAATTTAGGAAGGAAGATAATGTGTATTTTTTCTGATTCTGAGTTCACTATTGTTTGAAAAAAGAGTAGCAACAGTTTCAAAGTATCATTTTTTTACTTAAGAAAATCTCAATATTGCTACTTTGGCAGGAGTCATGGAAGTTTCATCTGGTAGTTGTTAGATGCAAGAGCATTTATCCTCTGAATCACTCTGCAGACTATTAAAATGTATATATACATTTTCAGTCTGTTCCTAAGTAGAAAGTGAGACTCAAAAGACTTGTAGCTGATAAATACAAGTAGGAAAGTTAGTGAACTTTCATTTTTAGAATATTTAATTTGTGAATTGAATAACCTTTTTTTTTCTTTTCCTCAGGTCCTCCAGGCCCTCCTGGAGGTATAAGAGTAGAAGAAATTAAAGACACTGCTGTAGCACTTACCTGGAGTCGTGGAACAGACAATCATAGCCCTATTTCTAAATACACGATCCAGTCAAAAACCTTTCTGTCTGAAGAGTGGAAAGATGCCAAAACAGGTAAGAGTAATGCCAGCAGTAATAAGGTCAGTAGGTTTTAAAGTGTTTGATTGTTAGAAAGCTTGGCTAATCAGAAAATAGTCACAATAAAAGGAAACCAGGGGTGCTATTAATGTCTGCTACAGGGTTTGGGAGCAGGACCATTCCTGTCAGTGTGTGGTCAACAGGTTTGATCCCAGCACTTGGAGGGCCTGAACTGCGTATCAAGAAATACAGAAAAGAACAGGCCAGAGTTTTTACCTGGTTTTGCCTCTTTCCTTGTTGCTTGAAACATTCCACATCAACTACTAGAATCACCAAAATTTATTTACATGTTAATTTGGATGTCAAACAGGGGTCTTATTTCTGTATTTGTTATGCAGGAAGTTGGTTAAAATTGCCTGCTTTTTGCTAGGAACAGACTAAGTTCCAGTTGCTTTAAAAATGGCACCTCAAGAGAAAACAGCTAAGATTATCCTTCTAACCACTGGATGTCATCATTGTGCCACATAATTGCAGTTGAAGAGGCACCTACCTGAACACAGGGCATGCTAGTGTATTTTTCTTTGCAAGATTTAACATAAATGCATAAATTATGAAAATATTTTTAAACTAATAGTATCTTTGAATGTTTTATGAAGGATAGCTTTGCTACAAGCTATACAGAATCGTCCTGTCAATATGATTCATTATGCCACCATAATAAATTATAACTTAAGTGCTTTTCTGTGGAATTAGGGTACCACATACTCAACATTTCCAGATACTAAGAATATTAGTAATTTCAGCTATTGTCTTTCATTTAAGTTTTCCTTTGAAACTTCAGAGATAGATGTCTAAGAAATAGACTTTGACATATTGACCTGAAAATCTCTGTTACATTTTTAGAGTAAAAAGTTAAAAATACTAGGCCTACTGCCTTAAATAATATATCTCTTCTAGAATACGTAGTATGTGTAGCTCTATTGTATATAAGTACCTCCAACAGCCAGAATTAGTAGATGACTTATGTTAAAGTAGCTTGGAAAATAAAACTAGAAGGTTCCCCAGTCTCTTCCTATCTCTTATATCTTGTTTAATAGTTTCTGTAGAATAGATTTCTTTGAACTTTAAAAATATAATTGATGTAGAAACTACAGCTGTTCAAATAACTGATGATTTGCTTTAGTAACAATATACACAGCAGGGAGGATCCTTTTAGACCAGCCTCTGCTTTTTTCAGGATAAATTATATTTTATTTCCTATTCTTTTTTTTTTTCTTTTTAATTCAAAAAAAAGGAATTGGGAAGAAAGGACGTTATTGGAAGATATAGGAAGAATTTTTAAACAGGGGTGGCAGCTCTGATACTGCTTCCTTTTGTGCTGCATGTTGCTGGAACTAGAAACATATGTAGGAGATACAAATGTTGGATTCAGATCTTCACTCTGTCTGGTCCAGAGCAGACACTTGAACCAACCTCTCTCAATTTTCAGGAAGATTCCCTATTTGCAGTGTTACAGGCATGATGGGATCCACTTTTCTGCATCTCTGTAGTTCTGCTTCACAGAATTAATGAGAGAGTCATTGAGACATGCAGTCAGACTTTGAGTCTTAACCTGTAACATGTTGAGTGGGATTTACATCTTGAGTGGGACAGGGAGGAATCTAGATTGTTGAATTCCCTTTTTAAGAAGCTATCAGGCAAGATATAAATTACTCATTTCTGAAAAGTTGAAATTAACTATTAACTATTCTGGTGTTTTCAAAATCATTGCTTTTTCATTTGAACCACACTGTGTAATTTTGATTAATAGATGATTCCCTCAAAAAATAGGTACAATCACCACAGTAACCATCACTGGCACCACTGCAAGCTTTTACTTAATTTCTGGGCTCCTCCCAGTTTGGCTCAGTGTTCACTTTCATATGAAAGAAGTACGATGAACAGTCCAAACTGATCTCTCATCAGTGTTTAGGCTATCATTTAATGCTGCTAATTTTCAACGTGCGGAACAAAAAAATATACTTTGGCATTGCACTTTGGAAATACTGTTGTTATTATTGCTACCACCATTACTCCGAAACCAAATCATTCATCTCAGGTTGCATAATACTGAGTGTGTTTTATGAAAGAAGTGTATTCTACTTCACAGTATGGAAATATGTATGAATAGGTTATGTAATAAGTTGTTTACATTTATGTTGCTCTTTCCAGTTAAGGGGATCAGGTTCTCATAAATATTCCAGGAATCTGTGGCACAGTAAGATTAAATGAAGAGATTGAAAGTGGCCCAGGAAAAGGAATGCCAAATTTATATCATGGCTTGGATGCCATAGGAAGTTTGCAATGGCTCTATTGGCTGGACAGAAGGATAATTTGAGTAAGGATGAGGGAGGGTGGTGGGCAGATGGAAAGAAAATGGAAAGTAGTTTTCTTTCTCCTTCAAGGCTTCACTTTGGAATGAAAAATTTAATGATCATTAGGTAGAGGAAAACTGTGTCACTGTCCAGTGCTTACACTGCCATGCCTGGTTTTGTTGCAGCCATTGCATTTATATTTTAATTCCAGGCTGCTTTCCTAGTGCAGAGTATCTCATTTCTCATCTCCCTCTGAACCCAAGACTCTAGTTTGGCAAACAACTCTTGGCCCATGCAACGAATTAAAATCCTCTGTCTTTCTATAACTGCAGACAGCTATAGAAACAACCCCTATTGTCTGTGATTTGTAGACAGAAAGTGATGAGTTACGCATTTCATTTACGGTAAAGAAGCTCATCCTTCTGACAATAATAAGTCTTTTTGCAGGAATTACAAGAACAGTTACCTTTGTTGGATCAGAACTAGACAACAAGTTCTAACATGCTCACTAATAAGGTGCACCAAAGTATGACCACATTTTATAAACCACTCTTTATCAATTGATCGAACCATATGTTTGCACATGTCTAGCCCTTGTCTATATCATGAATTTTTATTTTACTGTTTCTGCATTCCATATTTCTCATTGCATCTGTCTGTAGTTAAAATGAAATTCTACAATACATAATTAGTAAGGATACCTCATAACTACATGTACTTCTTTTGCTAGTTCACACCCAGTTAAAACTTACAAGTCTATAAGGGTTTATACAAGATGGTGTCATGGTTTCCACATTCCCAGTCACTGCCGTGGGTACTCCCTGTAAAATGTGGTATTCCCAATATACAACATCACATTTCCTTCAGTTGGCTATGCATGGTTGTAGAATAGTGGTAGTTTTGCCGAAATCAACCACATTGTTGGCTGACCTGATTGTAAAAATGCTGTTTTCTAAAGCAATTTCTTACTTTTTTTTAGAACCATCAGATATTGAAGGAAATATGGAATCCGCTACAGTGATTGATTTAATTCCATGGATGGAATATGAGTTCCGGATAATAGCAACAAACACTTTGGGGACAGGAGAGCCTAGTATGCCATCACAGAGAATTAGAACTGAAGGCGCTCGTACGTAAACAGAAAATGTCAAGTTTTTTTTAATGTGCTTCTTAATTTTCACATTTTTATTAATCAATTTTGTAATTTTGTTTTTTATTTGAAAAAAACACTTTATAAAATTCAAGTCTAGAGAGTATAATTTCAGCCACCCACTACTGCAGACTTTAGTAAGCAAAGACTGTCCAGATGTGACAGCATCAAAGCATACAGAAAAGAAACGTCATGAAACAAACAACGAATTTGCCTCTGTTGCTGAAATGGAATCATACTGTATCTTTCAGAGATCCCCCACTGTATCTGTCGGTCAGGTTGTGTATGTATGAGTGCATGCACATGCTTGGGACCAGGGTACAGGACCTAGGAAAAAACATACATGTGTTTAACAAGGAAAATGTCCATTCGCTGTTTGGTTTGTATTCTAACTAAAGAATACATAAGACGTGTGTTACACTGGATAATGCCATTTTTCTGTGATTGAAGGTTTGGCCTTGTGTCTTCTTATTCCACACACAGATGTGACATTATCCAACACAACATATGCTCTTATCAGTCTAATTGCTCAGTGTTAAAATCTCAGAGCATATTTAAGGATATTCTTTAGGCTCAGGCGTGTCCTTTTTAAAATGAATTCTCCAAAATGAGGAATTAGATGTTATTATTCAAGATAATACATTCTGTTTTGACTGTACAAAGGAGATAACAGCAGTGCTCTAGGAGGTAATGGATCACTGCAGAAAGAATGTATCCAACAAAGCCTGTATACCAGTATATCCTCCTTAACACATATGAGCACACATGTGCAACCAAGATGTATTTACTGTTGTTGTCCCATAGCTTGAGATTTGAAACTAAAAATGCAAAACCAAAGTGTAAAAATTATTTTTTGCAATTACACCTGCTAGGTCATTGCTTTGATTAGATAGTATTTTCACAATAAAATGCATTTGCATTGCAAATTTCAAAACATTTATTAAAAAAGACCCACATTTGGTTCCTTAAAAATTTTCTTGCTTAGGGAGAAAAGAAGTACAGATTGGTTAAATTAATCTGGACAAAGAAGGAAAAGCCACAGAACTTTTATACTAAAGTAAAAGGAAATTACTGCCTATAAAATGGACTATAAGCATCATATGTTTTATGACTCAACAGCTGTATTTGAAGGCCTAGGAATCTAAATGAGAAATCTACACATATTCCTTGGAGTGCCTGGTGCACAACAGACAATCTAGAAATGTCAGAAAAGAGACAGAAAGGAAGAGGAAATAATGCTCACGGGTGAAATATTGGTAGTGTCCTGCAGTTTCCAGTGTGCCACATTCATGGTATTTGTTGTAACCTCCCAAAAAAATGGCATATCCTCCAGTTTTCTAGCAGGATGCAATGGTTTTGCAAGAGGTAGTCTGTTTAGTCTGTTGTCTGATTCCCCGTGCACAGCACCATTGTCATCTCTGGCAGGCTGTGTGACATTTTCGGTGAAACAAAGCAAAATGTTAATGTAGTCTTCCTAGGCATCAGTCAGCGCTTCTTGCCATGCCAAAATAGGGTATAAATCAGTAACAGTTTGCAGATGAACTCCTGTGCCCAAATGCCTTTTCTGCCAGGAGCCAGAATTTGTTAGGAGCAGCAGCAATAGAATTTGTGTTGCGCTGTCCACTTCCAGGGTACTAGAGAACCAGTACGGTGTGTTCATTTTCCTGTAAACCTGAAGAAGGTAAATATTTTATTGCACAAACAACAACCCATATCCACACATTATAGTTAGTTTTAACATTGGTTTTGTGTTTAACAGCAGCAAACAGTGCTGCATCTTTGTTGTACTGTAGGAGTGACAGATGATGACTGTTAAACCCAAATGTTATCAGCATCTTTTTCAGTTTTGAAGTCACTCTTCTTGTAGATATCTGTGATTTCAGTAATATTTTTTTAGCATGCTAAGAATGTGTGCTATGATTTTTCTTTTTAATGAAATCTGCTTGCTTCATCAATAACACATTTCACAGTGATTTCTTGAAATTCAGTGGATCAAAGTCTGCCTTTATGTGTTTTAGCTTCTGGATGCATTAGGGTAACTATCCTAAGTATAGCTGTCTGAATTAGTAACCTGGTCTTAATGGAGAGAGAAACGTGGGTTTAATGGTTGAGAGAATGAGGGAGGTTCTCTTGAAAAGGGTGATTTGCATGACATTAAACAGTCTTTTTTCTCTTCTCTGGCAGCCTGTGTATCTTCTTTGACTACTTAAGCATTCTAGTAAACCTCTGCTTCTAACTTAGCACTGAAGTTACATGCTTGTAATAGGTAGTGTGACTACTGTGTATTTCAGTAATAACAAGGTTGAGTAATAAGTTCAAGCTTCCTCTTGAATTGTCACGATACGTATGTTTAGTCTTGTCCTTCACTAATTTGTTTTCTGGAAGGCCAGAAATAAATGACACAAACCATGCACTGAATAACGATTTCAATTTCAAATTTATTGGTACATATTTTTATCCTTTCTGAAAACATTAATTCTTCTCTGCTTTGTGTTTCTCTTCAGCTGACCCTCTGAGAGGGCCTCAGCAAACATCTTACTTAAATAGTGGGAGAGCACTTAGAAACTGTCCCCTTACCATCTTGTGACATTCACTGATTAGTGGAGAAAATGCCTGATCGTATAAGAATTTTTAACACACAGAACATGTTCATGTAGATAGGGCATGTAGCTAATGCGTGATCACCTGGGGCATATTTAGTACGCTATAGGTAGGCCATCATTTCCTAAGTTTTCAGTGGTACTTTGTGTGTCCTCACGACTGAGTGGCAGCAAGTAAATACGCAAACGCCATAGAGGATAGCAATAGAATGATCACACAGTGCAAAGAGACTTACAGAAATGAGAATACAGGAGTGATTTGTAATGGAGTCCTTGAGAATATCCTGCTTTATCGCTCAGCTGTGCGCTAATGATAGATCAACAGATTTTATTTCATTACACAGAATATCAGTGTAAAATGCAATTAGTAAATTACTAAGTGCTATGCCAGCTTCACTTCTGAACATCTACCCATTCTGAATATGCCAATCAAGAGGACATGTGCCACTACTCCAGAATAGGATTAGGATGCCAATGCTTCAAAGATACATCCATGGGTTTAACATTATGCATTGTGAGTAAAACCATTGAAGTAGATGGAACTAATCACAGTCTGTGAAGGTAAATGCATGTGCAAGTCCTGGATGCTTGAGCCCTTGGCATACCAGCATCTGAGGAAGCACAAGAACAATGCACAGTGCTTCTCTTAAGACCTATGAGGAATGTTCTGTTTCTGAATATTCAATTAAATATTTGTAGAGAATATGGTTAAAAAGAAGAATGATTGATTGCCAGCTATGGTTAGAACTGGCATGTGTCCCGCAGCAGTAGCTATACATTAGTCTTGGCGAGACCACAGACTCTCACAGCTATTACAGACTATCATTATTTTAATTGTGTGTGCCACGTGTACTCATTGGCACTGCTGGTAAAAAGAAAAGTAAATAGTGATATTTTTACTGACTGCATGCTTTGTAGCCAATTTTCTTGTCTCTTCTATTTTTCTAGCTCCTAATGTGGCTCCTTCTGATGTCGGAGGAGGGGGTGGAAGCAATCGAGAGCTGACGATAACATGGATGGTAGGTATTGCACTGAGATGGCATGAAACCTATACTTCCTTGTGTCTGCTCTTGCTCCTACTGAAACCCATGGGTGGTTTGTCACTGGCTTCTGTGAGAGCAGGATTTGTACATGGTATATAGGTTTTCAGACTTTTCTTATAAAAATACATACAAAGGAATGAGGAAGATGATATTTTAGATTTTTATGTATTGGACATTTCTAAAATATGATCTAAAACATTCTCTGAGTATGTCTGAAAGACACTGAAACACATATTGACTATGAAATGCATTGACATGACTGCATTTGAAAATTCTGCATATTGTATCTTTCTTCAAGGCTTCTTTTAAGTTACAATCTGAATAGCATGCAGATTTGCTTACTACAACTAAAAGTATAATGTCTTAATTATGACTTTAATGTGTTGTGCACAGATTTATAGGCCTTATTAAAAAAAAAAAGAAAACACATTGCCATGCTAAAAAATAGCCTGTCATAATTATTAACAGGACTTTTAAGGAAATTCTTGTATATTGACATTTTATAAGTTTTATTTTATGGTGATGTGACTGGTTACACAAAACAATGTTGCCTCATACCACAATTTAGCCATTCATTGATATTCACATACTGATGATGATGTTCTTTTCCTCTAAGCCATTATTTTTTTTCTTTAATGATAATGTACTAATCCAACTAAATGAAGGGGAAAGGGACAGAGATAAAATGTTAATCACAAAAATAATGGAATGAAAAGTTAAAAAGATTACAGTGTTACCAAAAAATCTTTTCAGTAAGCAAAGTCTTTTGAAACTTTCATCTTTCTCATGTACCGTAGGTATTCAGCCCATGATATTTTGTCTTTAAAAAGTCTTGTATATATAGCTATATATATAAATGCTGTCTTCATTGTGGTGTTGAAGCAATGGTTTTTAAAATTTACCTATACTCTGGGGAAAAAAGTGCTTCTGAAAACAGGGAAGAAGGGAAAAGAGACAAGAAGATAGGAAGAAAGCAAAACCCAGAACAAGAGAGGATAAGAATTTATAAGCAAAATTGTTGTGTCAGCAGAAGTTACATGGAAGAGAGAGTTAAAGTCTTCTGAAGGGTATTTGGGAAAGCTGGGGAGGAGAAATAAAGCAAAAAAAAGCCTATCTGATTCATGTCAGAGCCCATCAGTATCTAGCAAAAAAAAACAGAGTTACAGAAGCATTACCTCTGGCAAAGAAAGGTGATTAAATGTTATGCTTGAAAAAATTACTAAGTTTCTCGTGCTATTGACCTCTCTGTTCACCTTCATAAGGCTATGAGGCACATAAGGCTCATTATGCCATTTGTGTCTTTTGGGGAATAGTTTGTTTCAGATGTAGCAGCTTATTTACCTCTATGAAAAGTGCTTTTTTTGTGGGAAATAATATAAACATGACATAATTCCAACAGGCAACTTTGGCATTGTTTTATAGGGGTCCTCCATATCAA
Source organism: Scopus umbretta (assembly GCA_013400535.1). Taxonomy (NCBI): domain Eukaryota; kingdom Metazoa; phylum Chordata; class Aves; order Pelecaniformes; family Scopidae; genus Scopus; species Scopus umbretta. The sequence continues at coordinate 19,508 of VZTL01062946.1, forward strand.
TGTAGAAATCTTAATCCATAAGCATATTTCCTTCTTTTTGTACGTAAGGTTGATCATACCTCTTTGGAAAAGTTCTCAAGTGTGACATGGAAATAGTCAGCCATATGTTTGGGCTAACAGATTTGGGCTTTTCTGGGTTTTTTCGTTTGGGTTTGTTTGTTTGTTTGTTTGTTGTTGTTGTTTTTTAAATTCAGTTCAAAATATTTATTCAGTCTTCCAAGTATTTTAGCAATGAATTCACCTAAAGAAAAAAATTTCTAAGTTTCTGAAAAAGGAAGATTCACATTTCCGTTAAAATATATGGAAAAGGTTATTTCTTAGTTCTACTAACAATAGGTTAGGAAGTAAATGTATCTTAATTGGTTTGATTTTGATCTTTATTTATTTTTTAAGAGCAAAAGTCAAATAAGAACACATGCAAAGCACAGTTGCACAGATTATTTTATTGTTTCTTCACAAGTACTGTCTTATAAAAACTTTAACAAACTACGGAGCTACTTCTTGCATTGCATGTAAAGACCTATACTTGTGGCATTTCAGTACAGTGAAAACTTGGCTGTGACCAAACTAAAAAAATAAAGTTATAACCAGAATAGTGACTAATGCAAGATGTGAAGTACAAGATCATTTCAGTCTTTCCTATACACCCAAGTAGATTTATATTCCAATTATTTCTCTTACCTAATGTCATGCTTTTTACATCTGTTCTGTAATGAGTAGCTCATTTAGTCAGACAAATTAAGCGTGGCTTCAAATATTTACTTCCCAAGAATCTTCCACACTATGTCTAGCAAGTGTTTTTGAATAGAGTCATTAGATTTACGGAGCCTGTCTGACAGACAACAATATATCTATCTGTAAGGCTAAGATAAAGGTGTATATTGGTTCCCCCAAATGTGCTGACATTTGCATATGCTACTCAAAATAGTCCTTAATTAAGAAGAGAAGAACAAAATGTATGGCAGGTTCACATGTTGCTGCCAACCCCCTTTCAGCTTTTGCTATGATTCATAAGCCCATGTTGAATGAGACAGACAGAGATGCAATCAAAGCTCTTCTGAGTCTTGTTTTGAAAGAACTGAGGAAGAGAGCTAGGAGTGTCATGCCCATTCTTCCTCATTTCTCCCAATTTGTCCTTCCCTCTTCTGTTTTGTTTTTCAAAGGTTTTAGTGGATACTACAAACTATTCAGCTACTTATACCTACTTATTATATGCAACCATTGGAGGTCAAGCTGCTTTCAACATTTTATTTAAGACCTTCCAGAATATAATTTTTAAGTGCCAGTCCTGGCTTTCTAAAATTTGCTCTGGATGAAAATCATTCTGAGATGAGGGCTGCATCCAGGCTGCTTACTTTGGCATATGAGATAGTATTCTGATTTATTTTAAGCAGCTACATACAAGAATACATTCAGAAGGTGAGCTATCAAAGGTGGCCCAGTCTGTGAAATCTTCTACATTTCAAATTGCAATGTTGGCTGTCAGTCTAAACTTAGGTACATGAAGGTACATTAGCTGTTTTGGGAAACCTAGTATCAAATTTTCACCTGATCTCCAGTCAGACCTGAGGTAGAAAACAAGCTAAGACATGAGTACCTCATCCAATAGGTACACTCAGAATATGCCTGACACACAAAAACTTAAGCACATAAAATAGATTATCTAATATTTTTTTCCATAGCTGATTTGTAGTTAGTCTTTGCCTGGTGGCTTGTGGTTAGCATCACAAATAGAGACCAAATATCCATCTCCTTTTTGGCATGAGGGGTTTATTGAATTTTATCTGTTGGCAGTCATCTTAATTACCAGTTATATTTAAATCATTCATGGCTCAGAGTTGTTGGTAGATGGATAGATGGGTATCTTTCCACTGTCTAAAGCTGTGCTATAATTCAGATTTGACATATATCAGAATTTCACCTGCGTTCCCCAGAAAAACCAAAGAAGTCATATATGCAGCTGCATCAGTCAATTGTCTTCTGCCACATGGAATCATGGTTAGAGTACCCACCCAGGAAGCAAGAGGCATTCAGTTGGGAAGATGGTCCATACATATCCCATGTTCTAGAAGGGTGCCCTAACCCTAGTCATGGTGTGCTGAGGCCACTTCCCAGTTTTTGATTGAACCAAGTCACTGTTCTGCTAGAGATGCAGTTAAGTATGGGGAAAATAGAACAGCAAGCAAGAAGAAACATACTGGTTACTGAACTCTGCAGATGGTAAATCGTATTGGATTCTGGGCCTTACTCCCACCTCTGGTTTTTGTTTGTATTCAGTGATGATCCCATGCTGAAGCACTGGTGTCTAGGGAGCTTCATCTAGAATCAGCTTTCTGCCCTCAGCCAGCTGAAGGCTGCCTACTTTTAATATTGCTGTACTGTTATTCCTGTCACTTTAGCACTGATGTTGTAGAGTGGTGAAACTTTACAGCAGCAACAGGTAAAACAGGATGCAATGGGATCTGATGCCTGGCACATGAGGGACAGGGGTCAGTTAACCTTGAGATGAGTAAAGTCAGAGGTCCCAGCCTTTGGTCTCATTCTGTAAATTTCTCTTGGAAGCTTTGCCATGAAGAAAAGAAGTTCCATCTTGTTCATAAGTTCTTATCAGACATTTTTCAAATTTTGAGTTCTGACATTTGTGTTTGCCTTAATTTTTTTTCTTGTTGTATTATGTATATGAGTGTTCTAATCCATGTGTTATGTTTCTGAAGTCAAAGCTTAAATGTTTCTATTGTTCAAAAAATGTGGTGAGTTTTCACCAGAATTTTCTTTCTCAGAGAATGTTTGGAGTTCCATTCTAGCTTCAAACAAATACAAACATCAAAATTTGTGAGTAGGGTTTTTGGTTTTGGTTTTTTTTTGGCTTGTTCCACTCTTAACACCTAAGTTTCATAAATCCTTGCTTACAGTATCTCCAGACATGTTGGCTGAAGTCTTACACCTAAGGAGAATAATTAGTCTCCATCGTACTGCTCCAGGACCTTTGCCTCAAGATAAGCTATTTCATCTCTCTGAGGTTAACAGTATGGGAAAAGGTGATGCAGAAAGTTTATTTTCAAAGGATGCTTCTGGTCAGCCTTCAGATGCACTGATGAATGTCATTATTTTGGGTGCACTGTCTAACAGTTGTGGTAAAGTCTTCATGGACTGAGGAGAGATCACTGAATTTAAAGCTTTGGTAAACGAAGCAAAATTCATTACAGTAGATGGTCTTCTGTAATGTATTTTCCAGTATTTCTAGGTATAGGAAATCAGCTATAGTCTTAAGAAATATTTTGGTTGGGTACCTTTAATGCTCATGCTGAAAGTGGCAGTCATTTCACTTAAACTTTTACCAGTTAGAAGCCAGGTAGATAGTCTAAACCAGCAACTGGACCCCCTCCATTGTCAGTGAAAAGTGGTAGGATGAATCATTCTTTGAATGTGTCCATCTCTCTTCATCAGCTGTGCAAGTTGCCTAGGTGACCAACTGTAAGTAGATCAATATAATTTAGGCCGGCCACATACATTTTCTCTTCTCTTTCTCTCTGTTTTGCAAGAATATCTATCTCCACACGTACACATGGACCCATATACTTGCATAGTGTGTCTCTGGTATACATCCAGTATCACTCCTTAAAAAATCCTTTTTTTGCTAACTACAGCTGACAACAGTTTTAGTACACAATCATTCTTGTTTTCCTTCTGCAGGAGATAGCATGATGTGTCGTGTGCTGAGTTTGAATGAGGAACAAGATCTTAAAATGTCTTAGTAGCAGATATACTACTGCTGCAGATCTGCATAACGAAGATGGTGTATTTTTAATGGGGGTGGAGCAAACTGTAGAAGCAAACCAGGAGCAAATGGAACTTCAATGTTTTTACAATGGGCATATCAATGCTTTCTGTATTTTTTTATATTCATTAGAGATCCATTTGTTTAGTTGGATACAAAAAGTAATGTTTTATCTTTTGCCTCTTTAGCCTTTATCAAGAGAGTACCACTATGGCAATAACTTTGGTTATATAGTGGCTTTCAAGCCATTTGGTGAGAAAGAATGGAGAAGAGTTACAGTCACTAATCCTGAAATTGGCCGGTATGTCCACAAGGATGAATCAATGCCACCTTCAACCCAGTATCAAGTAAAAGTGAAAGCTTTTAACAACAAAGGGGATGGACCATTCAGTCTCACTGCTGTCATTTATTCAGCACAAGATGGTGAGTAAGGGTTCCAAATAAGTTTTACACTGAGAGCCCAGATCAGCACTACCAACATCAGTAGAGAGAACATGGTCCTTGATACTGATTGATATAGCCACATACACCTTCAGCAAGGAAGGTGTATAATGCTCACAGAAAACACTTGCAGTTGTTCTGAATAAACACCTTCAGACTCTATTTCTATGCGATGCAGAACACTTGGCTGTACTTGATGTCTGAATGAGCAATACATAGAAGCATTCAAGATTCTTCACACAGCTTGTTAAAAGATTTAAGAATTTTAAAAAAAAAGAAATTCTGATCTTCATATTTGTTTCCTAAAGCATTTGCATCACTATCCAGCAATGTCTCTGTGATCTTAATACATGTATTTGACATATGTATGGTTTTTTTCTTCTTAACAGACCACACTAAACCCTATTATTTTAGTAGATCAGTATCAGAATTTAGCCCAAAACTTGTGAAGGAATGATAGTTCAGTTGTATCTGGTTATATTTCAAGCATGTTTAGAGTCTAATATAAATTATCCCTGCCACATTCTTTATTCTGGTTTTGATGTTAGAGCTATCAAGTGAATAATTTAATGAAAACCTCTTTGACATTTCACGAAAAACCTTTTCTTAATTCTTGCTGGAATTATTTCACATGCTGTGATGTTTAGGATTCAAGTTTAAGTGACACTTCCAAACTTAGCAGGAGAGAGAAAGCACTAGAAGGTTTACCTTAAATCAGAAGAAATATATACAACATCCTAATTGCAGCAAAATCACTCCAGTCTGTTTTTAAAAAAAATATGGTTTATTAATTTCTGCCAGAAACCCAAAGAAGAATTGTTCATGTTTTTCTTTCCGTGAGCAGAATCTCTTTCACAAAGTCAACAGATCCAGACCAAAGAGCCAAGAGGAGGGATATGATAACAAGGCCACATTCTCACACTTCCAACTCTGTTCTTTACTCTGTGTACTTTATGGGAGATTTATGTTCAGTATTCCCATTAGCACTACCAAGGGGAACTTTTCACACAAATTGCCCACACACAGAGAAAAGATAAAATAGTCCTTTTGTTTCTTACGATAATTCAGGATTCAAGCTAGCAACACCTGGCTATCTGAAGAGGTTAATACTAATCCTTTTTCTCAGAAAAGTGTACATTCGGATATAATCTTCAACAGCTGCTACAGCAACAAAATGGTTGTTTTTGCAATTGTATAAATGAGTTAGTAAACAGCTATGGTGTAATAAAAGCCATATCTGCCAAATAACATTTCAGTATCCATCCTTTCTCAGAGACATTATCAACAGCTGACTGATAAGCTCCCATGTGTTTATGTTAGGATTATACTAGCCATGTCAGGGATGGCAGTGTGTTTGTATAGCTCTCTAAGATCAGAGACATGGCAGAGCCTAGTAGCTCCAAAAGACAGAGGAAAAGCAAATGTGCAGTAGTGCCAGCTTCCAGATAAAGAGGTCACTTCAGTGGCTGCTGATGTTCTAACGCAGACTTTAGCAAAGTCCAGAGACTTGATAAGACACTTGTGGTTAAATGATGCCAGATCCAGCCAGCAAAAGGAATAGAAGCTCAGTGAACCTACTTCTTTTCTTTGATTTCAGGCACAAGAGTTACCAAAACAGTCAGATTCATGGTGCTCCAAAACTTACCAGCAGTAATCAGAGCTCCTGTGCAGATCTATGATCCTGACTGCTGTCCATATCAAATCCAGGAACTTCAGGGAGGGTTAGAATGAATTTTTCCATTTGGTGTAATGACAGTTATTCCAAAGAACATCTTGCAGAGTTTTCTGCTGGCATCAGGACTTGTACAAACTCACCTTGGTACCTTGTAGCATGCTTACTGACTCCTAGTCTTAACTTTGTGTAGTTACACTTAGAAAATAATTGTGTGATGACCACTATGTTTTCAGTGGAGAGAACATATTGTGAGGCCCACATGATTATTTCTTTTATTGGTAGAATTGCTGAATTAGAAGTCTGAAGAAAAGCAGCTGATGTCATCTTTCTGGCTCAAGAGAGACTGCAAAATATTTATAGAACATAAATGCCAAATAGGGGTATAAATTATTTGGAGCTCATAAACAAGCATAAGCAGATGAAATATTGTTTAGAGTATTGTATCAGCAAAATCCCTGGCAGTTGGAACTTTTCAGTATGAAACATTTTGGTAAATTCTGTGATTGATACCATGAAGAGTCTGACACTGATTTGGGAATAGATTAGATGATCACATCTATTCCACCTGTACTGCTGTACCTCTGAATCAGCAAGTGATATTACTACCATCAGACGACACAACTTCTCAAATGTATTAGTGAGATTTTAAAGCAATATGGTCATAGAATATTTCATATATACATAAATATGACAGCATTTCCACTAAGTTGTGTATTTTGTAATGTATCTGTGTGTGTCTAGTTACAACTGTGGGCATCTTTATTCACTTTAGTGACTGGGGAATTTCTGTGTTCCCACATGTTTTAAGCGAAGTTCCATATCTGACAACTACTAGTCATACCTGCCATTGCTAGTAGTGAGTAATGATTGCTAGTAATGAGTGCACAGGCCGCTTGCTTATCTAAATTCCTGTCATTGTGAAAACAATTTTGCAATAATGTATCATTTTTTAATTATACATTTGCATTATTAACAGTCACTGAAAGACAATTACAAAAGGTAACTTTGCATATAAGATTATTTTGTTACCTAGGATACTTTTCATGAAAGATATAACTGATTTTTTTTCTTAACAGTGGCTGTTTTGATGCATAGTTGACTGGATGCCCAGTTGGAAGATTAAGTATATGAAAGCTTTCCTCAGCTCAGTCTGCCATGCCTGCCTGTCTGTTGCAACTTGTTTCAAAAGATTCGCGACAGAGAACTGTTCTTAGCTTGGAAAACTTTATCGTTTATAGAAATTGCTAAGCTTATGCCTTTTTAAATTCCTTACCTCACTTAAAATGCAAGTGACTGAAATTAACAGCTTCTTATAATTAAACTAGACCTTAATATTCTAATCCCTGAATAAAAGTATACCACATTATAATGGTCTGTATTCTGCCTTGGCTGGTGTCCAGAACTAAGAACACAAACAAAGTCAACTTTGTGATGTACGCCTAATAGAAGGGTGCTCTTGGATTATTTCACACCTATGTCCAAGTTTATATGTGCCACTGGTCATCTCTATATCTAATACCTGGTCTCATGAAAACATTGTATCATCATGACTAAGTGACATGCAGATGAATATTTGTGTGCAGCTAGCTTAAAAAAAACTGATGTACATAATCTGTGAGCTGCTGCCCAATTTAGTAAAAGATCACTGGATGCTTCATTCCATTTATCAAAGCCTGTTTTTCATTTACACAAGTTTCAGCATGGAATCTGTTGAAGCATAAAAATACATAGTCTGAGATAAGTAATAGAATCATTGCTTTGTTTTTATAGAGTCACTTCCCGTACAGATCGTCACTGAATTTAAAGCTTGCTCAAGTAAAAACAGTTGAAAGACTAACATGCTTGGCTCCCCGATACCAAGAAAATACTACAAAATGCAAGCAAGTATAACAATATCACTGGATGAGATTGGATGTTTAACTTGTGTTTCATCTTCCAGCTCCAACTGAAATGCCTACAGATGTGAATGTAAAAGTTTTGTCATCTTCTGAAATGTCTGTTTCTTGGCACCATGTTTCTGATAAATCTGTGGAAGGATATCAGGTGAGTTATACACTGTAGAAACTGTATATCTTCTCATTCATTTAATTTCAGTAGTTAAATGCAAGGATAATTCCTGCTCTAGCATTCTGTCTCTTAGGGTTCACTTCTCTTTAGTTGTTGTTTGCTGTACAGATTTGACGTCCTGAGAAACATATTATTTTTGGTGCTATGTACCACATTACTAAAACACATTAACAAATGCGTGTGCTCACTATTCAACTGAAAAAAGGCACCATTATTTCATAAAAGAATCTTGTCCCTTTATGTTATATAATTGATTGCCTATCTTTACCTTCTCAAAACATAATGAGTTTAAGTTTTGGGTGTAATTGTCAACACTGACATGAAATTGTAACTAACTCATGGCCCATTTAAATTCTCAGCAGTTATTCATATAATTCACCCACAAATCCTATAGTAAGTGGGACCAGGTGACAAATGCCCAGAATCCCGTATAACAGAGACAGTGCTATTGTGCAAGACAGCAACATTTTATTCGTGGTTTCTATTCTCCACATAAAAAAAAGAGCTTCAAGGTATGTTCATCTGGTCCAAGACTAAATGGTACTACCAGTAAAAAATGTTCTTGTACTTGTACAAAGATGACAACAGCCACAGGGTGGGTGCAACCAGAAATGGCCACATAATACTCCAGCAGGGAAATCTTAACATCAGTCACGCACAGTGGATGCTAACGAACTCTGCAGCATACAGCCAGATTACTTTGGCTGCATTCCAAGATAAGGATTTGGGCCTTAGTTTCTTAGTGACTTGCTTTGTGATTTAAGTTGTTGGCTGCTTGATGGTAGCCTCCATGTTCCAAAATGGGCATCTATAAATGTGGAGTAACCTCATAGAATGTATTTTTATGACTGAAATCTATGAATGAATGTTCTTTTAATTAGTATTACTTGCTTCTATGTTTCCTCATCTCTGTTTCTGTCTCCATGAGATTTATGTAATACTTTTGGCCTACTGCAACAAGATCATAGTGAAGATCTCAATAGGAACTAGCATAATGTCCCATGTAAAGCTTGATTCTACACAGTACACACATGAAGTTTTAAAATTACAAGCAGAGGACACTGGGGTTTGAAATTAAGACATTGACATCTACAGGAACTCCTAATTTACTAAAGCAGCCCACTGTTTTGGTATTTCATAGGGATTGTGCAACTAGAATAGTTACTGGCAAATTTGTGGTCGTAACTGAGACCTGGGTGGAGTGCCCAGATCTGTGAGCCCAAGCCAGCCAGCCATGTAGCAGTGTTGTACTCCCAAGCTGGACAGTCTACACAGAAACCGGGCACGAAGCCGGCGCACCCTGAGGAACCAGAACAGATGCTTGTCAGACACGCACCGGGGGACTTGCGGGGGTGCAGAGAGAGCAGCAACAAGGAGAGCACTGGGGAGGTTGGGACTGCAGTGGCAATAAAGCACGACAATGGATGCTGAGTGTTGTAATGAGGAAGGGAGTAGGAAGGCTGGAGGGGTGAGGATGAATAGGGAAAGGATGTGGTGGGAGAACATTCCCATAGGCAACCGGCTTTTGGTCATTTTTTTAATTCTATTTTATTTTACACAAAGCAATCTGAACTGCTGTCAGAGGACATCAGGGAAAGGAGGGGAGAGGATTCAGCAGGAAAGAACAGGATGCACAGAACAGTCAATAGGAAAAGGGAAAAAAGTCGGAAAAAAGCGTGGAGGATCTTTGGGCTGAAAAGAGAATAACTGCTGTTCTGAGGAAAGGTGGGATACCCTGGGAATGGGTGGAGAGGTCTGTTACACAGAATATAGTGGTGCAGGGTGTGGCCTTGATAGCTGGATTGTAACTTCATCCACTCATTCCTAGAGAAGTACTACACTTCCACAAATCCAGTATGGATGGGGTAGCTTGAATATGTAAAGTGAGCAGTGGTATTAGAATTAATTTTTTTTTTTTTTTCTCTATATCGGAAGTGAACTTCTAGTTATCAGGACTGTGGAAAAAAGTTCCCATCTGGCTACATAATAAACAGACTGATAGGCATGAATTACTGCCCCGTGGAGCTCAGTAAGGTGTTAATTCAGAGTTCTTTTTCTCTAGAGCAATTGCCAGCCTCATTCTAGTAGTGGGGAAAGCAGCAAAGGGCGAACCTGTGCTTCTACACTGAGGGCAAAAACAAAGTCTTATGTTCCTGAAGATCATATCTTCCATCAGTCCTGAAGGAGGCATGGGACAGGGCAAAAATAGAGAGGGCTCTTCTGGAAGGTCAAGGCTGTAGATAGCTTTTGTGAAGTTACAGTACAAGTTGTCTTGGAAGAAGCACTTAAACTACATTATAAAATTCCAATGAATATGTCTGGAAGGCTCTATCTTATAGGCATCAGGAAACATTCCAATATTTATTTCTTTAATTACTGCTCAGCTGTAACACCAGTTAGCAAAATCCCTCATTCCCCGGAACACCTTCTCAGTTTCATTTTGGTCTTTATTATTATCTGAAAATTGCATAATTGACCTTTTAAATGCTAGAGTTTAAGAGATGGGAGTACCCTGAGCAAAGTACCTGAAAGTATTTCACCTGTGACACAACGCTTTTCACACCAGGAGGAGTCAGACTTTCTTGACACTAATGCATACTGTCAGGATGGCTTCCCTCATGGTGATGAGTGTGAGCTGATACATTTTGCCATTACAGAGGAGTATCCTCAGCTGGCACTTAAAGAGGAGATAAAGTATGAAAACTATCTCCATCCATATAGAGAATTTAAGATTTATGAGTTCTTGCAATAGACTGCTAAAAGCCACAGCTCTTCAGTGCATGCAATACCAAAGACACTATCTGTATTTCCTGCTGCTTCTATGCAATAGATACATGTTTATTTTGGTAAAGAAATTTATCACTACTCACCACCATTGTCCCTTGTTTACTGACATATGCTATTAGCATTCTTTCTTAATATGAGTAAAGTATCTCTTTTATGTCTCTCCTATGTAAATCTTTCATGAATACGAAAGCTGTTTTTTCATGATACTTACAGAAACGACTTCTGATGTATTTCAATGTGTTAAAATTTGAATAGAGGAGAGGACCATGAAAGAGAGTATTTTTCCCTGATTTCATCACAGAGGGCTGAAGTAACTCATGATGGCTAAGGCATTCCCTTCCCACAGATCACTGCTGGTTTATCTCCTACAACCAACTCTAGAGCTGGAGTGAAATACCCTCCCATGTCCCCTGGGGGTTCATTACCTATGGGTTACACTAACAAGGTAAATGCAGAGCACCAGGAAAAAGCAGGCTGTCTGGGATTATTATCCAAGCTTTTCAATAAAAAGAGAGAGGGCCAACTGAGCAAAGTGGGAAAATGTGGTGTCTTGAAGAAATGGGGCAATTAATTCCAGTATCACTTCCACAGAGGCAAGAGAGTGAAAGAAATTTCCAAGTTATTTCAAGAGACTTTTAAAGTGTTTAAATAATAAGTGAGAAGAGAAATGCAGGAATAGCGTAAAGCAGACAATACATTTTCTTAGCTCTCAAGGGAGTAATTTCAAATTTTTTCTTATCCAAAAGTAGTTACAATGATTCAAATATGTAGATATGACTGTATATTAAAAGACAAAGAAGAACATTCTGAGTGTGTGACACACAGCTCACACACTATGGGATTAGTTAAGTCCACAACATTGCTGCCAAAAACAATAGTATTTGGGATTTAAATTTAATTTAATTTTTGAACTATATTACTTCTGCCTGAAATGTAGTATGCTCTCAGTGAAGTAATTTACATTTTCATTTATTGTTCTCGTTTGTCCTGTTTGATGCTGTATATTACTTGTTATATTATGCCCTTGGCACCACTGTAGTGCAAATGAACTAGCAGAAAGTTTTGCCAGTCAGAGGTATTCAAAGGCTTCCAGCATATGGTCCATGATTAACAAAAGCTTCCCATTAGGCATGTTCGCCATCTTTGGGTAAAGCAGGTACTTAATTAACATAATAGAACATATTAAAAAGGAATTCATTATTCTTCAATGGCCAGTTAATATCAACAACAAAGCTACCATTGGTCCTGTCATAGCTGAGAAACTTTTGGCCACCTAGAACTTCAGAGACTTCCCTTTGCTGCAGGCTAGAAACTTGTTTGAACTTAGGGATGGAGATAGAGATGACGTCCTCTGGCTCCTGATGTACACACCCTCTCACACTTGAGTCAGCCACTCATAGTTAACAGCTTACAGTGTACAGCTGGTTGCATTCAACAACAGCAGCTTATCTTCAACAGTTTGTTAATTGTAATCATATTTAAAAAAATCTGACTTGAAGATCATAATCAGAGCTTCAGCTGAAATGACTGTGATGGTTTCAGATCCACACCAGTTTGAAACCATTCATCAAGTGGAGGTTACCACCTTGCTGGAGAAGCCTGCAGGATGGATTGGGTGCACATTCCTCACTCATTTTGGGGCAAAGGCTGTTGACTCAGTAAAATAGCCACCTTAATAAGTAGGAATTTCATGAGTGCGAGTGCCCAAATTACAGTAAACTGATGTTTAGGATGCTAGCGGATTAAACGTCCAAAACACTGTGCAGGACATACATTTATATAACTAAAAATTTCCCATTTGTGCGTGCTGAAAGGCAGGTATGCATTTAAAAATGGGAGCCAATTTGGCCTGCAGATACAGTATGATCCTCTCTACACCAGGAAAGAGTGAGAAAAGCTATTATAATAGTCACATTTATAATAACTAGAGTATGAGTAATTTCTAACACTGGTGGGCCAGATTGAGGCAAAAAACTCTGACAAGGGACTTTAGTATTCAAGTGAGAGTAACCTCTGTGTAGTGATACTGACTGTTCCCATGTCCAAAAACACCTGAAGTAGGTGAAGATAAGTTCTCTGCTGCACTTCTCCTCATTCAGCCACAGTACATGGTCTGAGGTAAATTTTTATTAAGCATTTGAGTATAAACATGAACAGGAGAAAATAAGGCCTTGCCAAGCGAGGGTTGTGCCTATCATTTGTAAAGAGGAGAACTGTGATATTAACACCTTCACAAGCTATGCTCTTCTAACCTATTCTTTAAATGAAATTTCTGAGGAAAACTAATGCCAGCAGAACAAAAGATTAAAGTGTTTGCTATTTAAAAGATAAAATAACAGGGTACCTGATGTCTCTGGTCAAATCTTACACATCAAGACTTTTTCTAGAGCCTGAAATTACCAACAAGATTAATCTCTTCCTAAAAAGATTTTAAAAGGTCCTCATGTAGCATACCCCAAAATCATTATGAAGACAGAAGACAGGCAGAAGCAGAGCAGAAATGCTGAGAGTAAAAATACTCAAAACCAAAATGTAATGGGCATGGCTTTCCACTCTTTCAGGTTACTGCAGTAATTTACTCTTACGCAAAAGGTTATAAACAAGACCAACCCAGAGACTGACAGCGTTTCACTCATTTGCATCTCACAAGACCATGCAGAATAGGACCCTGTGTGTGTGACACACCTATGGAATAACATCACTCCATAGGAATTACTCTCTTTTAAAGTGGTGCTTTGTAATGTGTAATGAATTAAAGTAAAATGGAGCAATTTCTTGGAAAAAAAAACTCACAGAATATCTATGTATAGTTAATTAACTTTGGATTTCAAGATGTTACAAACTTACATTGTTGTTTTTCCCATAGTTACAGGCTTTTTCAGGTTCTTTCTCATCTGCTTTGACAAATGTCGTGTTGTACCATGAAATCTGATTTAATTTAGCCAAAGAACTTTAGAAAATGGTTAAGTACATGTATCTAGACCTGCACATACAGTTAACATGACTGAATACTTCTCATTCCCTAGATAGAAGTACAAAAGGATTAAGTTTGTAAGACATTTAAAAAAATATTGTGAAAACATTAGCCGATTTTAGTCTACAGTGTAGTGTAGGAAAACCATATCAAAATTCAGAGTAAAATGCTCAAACAAAACAGCAAGAAGAAAATGGCCTTGTTCTCTGAAGGCATTATGCCTCTTCCAGACTGCTAATGACTTAGCTGAGAACAAGTTAAACCACTGTGAGAAAAGGTTTCTTAATAAAATCTGAATTTCTTTCTGTTTCTTTGTGTCTATGTACAACTTGGTTAAAAACACAGCCTGTAGAAGGAATTCCATGCTATTACTGTTAGATTTCTTTGGGCTCATTTACTACCCAGAGTATGCAGTGTAGAAATACCCAGGGTATATAATTTTTATAAACTTTCTTTTTGACTAAATATGCTAAATTTAATCATTCAATTTGATTGATTACAGATTCGTTACTGGGCTGCTCATGATAAAGAAGCAGCTGCACAGCGGGTACAAGTGAGCAATCAAGAATATTCAACCAAACTGGAAAACCTGAAGCCTAATACTCGCTACCACGTAGATGTTTCTGCCTTCAATAGTGCAGGCTATGGACCTCCCAGCAGAACCATCGATATTATTACCAGAAAAGCACGTAAGTAAATAGAGCATTAGGTTATATATAAAGTTGTGCACGTCATTATTGCCTGTTGCATCATGCCCATCATGTCTTCAAACTTGGCTTCTCATTCATATACCCAATGTTCTCTGTTTATGTTGTATTGCCTCTTGGTCTGAAAAGTTCTACCAGGGCTTCTATAATGTGGATATCTTACAAAAGATGGTAAGGAGACACATATTATAGGCTCATAGGATAATTCAAGCTGGAAGGAACTTGGAAGGTCCAACCTTCTTCTCAAAGCAGGGTTAGCTACAAGCTCAGTCCAGGTTACTCAGGGTTGTGATCCAGTCGGGTTTTGAAAACCTTCAGGAATAGAGACTGCACAACCTTCCTCCCTGGGAAACCTTGTCCACTCCCTGAGGTTTTTTGCTAGCATCTAGTCTGAGCCTCTTTTAATTAAGTTTGTGCCTTTTGTCACTCATCCTCCTGCTGTGCACTATTTTGAAGAGCCTGGCACCATCTTCTTAATAACCTCCCTATAAGAACAGATAGGTGGCTTTTGGGCCCACTCCAAAGCAGTCTCTTCTCCAAGGTGAACAAGCCCAGGTGTCTCACCCTCCCTTCACAGAGCAAGTGCTCCAGCTCCCCTCAAGGTTGTTAGCCCTCTGCTGGACTCACTCCAGATTACCAGTGTCTTCCTTGTACTGGGAGACCCAGAGCTGGAGAGGATATTCCAAGTGATGAACAATTCAGATCAGCTGTTATTTAAGCAACTATACCCTGGCTTTCTGTATAAACAATAGCAAGAAGTATTATATTCTGACTATTAAAATGTGACCAGTTGTCTTTTTCATTAACAGTAGAGGGAACCAGGATCAAGCAGCCTTTAAAAGCAGGTGATCTGAATCACACCCTTGAATTTACATGCCATAATAGGTTTCTGAATAAAGCTCCTGACTAAATGATGATACCTAGTCCTGACATATGCTGAGAAATGTTCAGTTAAGAAACACATCTTGTGTACTTAAAACACAGTTACATGGGCTAAAAATATGTAGAACTAATTTGAGGACTTCTGTCAGTAAATTGGACCTTTGACCTGCAGGGTTTATTTGTGTTAAATAAGAAGACTCCATTTTTATAAGCTTTTTGTGTGAAATACAAATAATGGTTTCTGCAGGTGGGTACTGTGATGTCTATTGAGTTAAATGCTGTAGAATTGCCTTTAAATGGTTAATTAAATATTTACTCTCAATGAATAAATATGTCTTAAGCCACATATCTGGGAGGTTCTGAACATAGTTATAGTTGCATGCCAGCAAACATACACGGTCAGCAACATAGTGAAGGGTAATGTTGGCCACTTTCATTCTGGCAACACAGAAAGGCAAACCCACAAAGCAGCCACTGCACAAACCATACGAAATTGCCTGGCTGGAGCTGTAGTGGTTCATTCTGGGAAGGAGACCATCCTTTGGTCATATAAAGATCAGCCATAATTTCCTTTTTTCCTTTTGTACATGTCTTAATAAAAATGACATTGAATGTTTATGAAATTTCATTTATATGCACGATACATACGTTGCTTTTCAGCTCCAAGCCAACGTCCAAGAATTATCAGTTCTGTAAGATCTGGTTCAAGGTACATCATCACCTGGGATCATGTGAAGGCAATGTCAAATGAGTCTGCAGTTGAAGGATACAAAGTATGACCTATGAAAATATTTTTTATCTTTGTGTATGCTTCATGAGGTATATTTTATGGACAGTGTTGAATTTTGGTACCTACTCAGACTTAAACATAGTCACATGCTAAAGATGAAGGTATGCTCAGAGATCACAAATATCCAGTAGGCTTAGGACAAAGCCAGTGGGCTTAGTTGATAGGACAAGGAAACACTGGGGTGCTGAAATTCATTTGGGTGGTGACCCATTTTATGGGAAACTTTACATCAGTGACTGCAGCAGCCTGGTTTCCTATATAATTACATTTATTGTCTGTTGGCCAAAAATGATGCTTAAAAAAATTGTACAGTTTAATAGCTTCTCCTTATACCAGTATGCATTGTTCCAGCTTTCCTTTCCCATCTCCATGGGAGCTACAGTTCCTGGAACATGAGTTCTAGAGGAAGGGAAGGGACACTTAACCTCATTAGATACAATTACTGTGTAACTAGAGCAAGTGTATATATGAACTATAGGCCATATAGAAAGCTTCAAAAATTAATTCCTGTTTAACTTTGCTGCATGCTTAGCAGTAAGAAAATCAGTATCATTTTCTAAATGTACAAATTTTGCTTGAGAAGTTGAACTGCTTCCTGGGAATTGCTGAAAATGTTTCATAGAGATGATTCCAGAAAGAGTGGAGATCTTTTCTAAAGCTCCCACAAGACATATACCGTCAAATTTGCAACAGTTTAACAGCACTGAGGGTTAATAATAAAATTAATAATTGTTTCATATATGAAAATGGTAATAAATCTTATGTCAGAAGACCCAGCTGATTTCTGAGATTTTTATTTGATGCTCTTTGCCACCCTGCATTATTATTCTCCATCATTTACTTATTTTGAATGTAGGGGCTGAAATTATTTTTCAAAAGGTGACGTAATTTTATAACAGAAAAACAATGAGGTAACGGCCTGTCTAGATTCATCCTATGTAAAAATGGAAGAAGTAGTATCTACCACTAAGTTTTAATATATATAGGCTTCATATATAAATGAAAACCTAATACTTTTTAATCTACACACTGTATATAAGTAACTGTGTTTTCACGGAAAAGTAGTGTTTCAATAACTATATTTATTATGACTTTCCTAGGTACTGTATAGACCAGATGGACAACATGAAGGCAAGTTGTTTTCAACTGGAAAGCACACAATAGAGGTCCCAGTCCCTAGTGATGGTGAATACGTTGTTGAGGTCCGAGCACACAGTCAAGGAGGGGATGGAGAAGTAGCTCAAATAAAAATTTCAGGTGAGCAGATAACTTCCTTTCTTCTTTCCCACACTCCTTGGAATTCTTGGACTGAATATTTTCTTCTTGCACACTATCCAGAGATGGGCACACCACTCCCATCCAAAACTGGAGAGGTAACTCTTCAGCAGTGACTGCAATGAGAATTAGGGTTTATCTTAAAATCTTTCTGAAGACTCATAATGCATGCAGGACACTTAAGCAGCAGTCCAGCTCAATCCTGGAAGCACTGCCAATCTTCCAAAAATCAGACTGTTTCTACTAGTGCCCCCAGTTAGGCTATCGCTGTTAGTAGTGTCCTACAAGCATAACTGCATGGTGCAGGCCTCAGGCTCAAGACATCAGCCTGCAATAATCCTATAGTTCCTAGTACCTGTTGCCTCTGTATCTCATTCCTTTGTCAACTGCCACTAAGAGGAGAGAAAGTAACTCAGAGAAGTAGGTGTAAAAAAGTAGGTTCACAGACCAATTGCTAGGGGAGTCCCACTTTTCCAGACACAAGGGAAGCTGTGACACGTGTAGATGAATGAGCAATGAGAAATGCAGCATGCTCAGCTTTAGAGTGGTCTGGATGATTGGTAAAGAGGGGAAGGGAGCTTGCATGGATCAAGCCAATTCAACTTCTACTCAGCGTTGATTCTGTCTATGAGCTCAGACATGGTCTGCCCATCTCTTCCTTGTTAGTTTTGTAATTTAAGTAGTGCTTTAGCACTACTTAAGTAGTGCTTAGAAGAAGAACATATGAATAAACATCAAGGACTTGGATAGTCTCTTTGCAAGGTTATGATTTAAAGACTTTAATTGTATTCTTGTCTTTTTAATTAAAAAATGCAGTTGGGGAATAGTAGGGATTAAACATCAACAGTATTCTTGTCACATAGTGCAACCATTATTGTGTCTTTTAAAAATAGCAATGCCTCTGCTATATTATCTATGCACTGTGGGAGAAGCTGCCCATTCCTAAAGGAGTACACCTCCAATCTGCTGGTTTTCAATAATATGTACAGTTTGCATCACCTAGTGTGAACTCATGGGTATCACTATTTTTGTTTGTATGAAGCAGCTATTCCAATCTTGATCAAATGGAATCTAGAGGTGGAGGATCCATCTTTTGCTGGATACTTTGCTCTCATAATTAATTGCCTGCACTGTTGACAATTTTTTTGCCTAATTTTTAATCTGAATTCATCTGGTTTTGGGGGTCTGGCTGTTGTTTCCTTTTATACCCTTTGTCTAGATTAAAGAGTCTTTTTGTGCCTGATGTGTTCTCCCCATTAAGAAATGTATATATATCAGTCAAGTGACTGATCAAATGCTAAACAGACTGAGCACCTTGAATTTCTCCATGATAACATTTTCTTTAGGTCTTAAATAATTTCAACAGTTCTTCTTCTCACCTATCCAACTTCTGAGAATTCCTTTAGGACTGTGGACACTGTAACTATATGCACTGTTTCAACTCTGCTGTCTGCAGAGATAGTCTCACCTCCCTACACTTACTACTCCCAGCGTTAGTCATGAAAGGCTTTCATTAGCCATTTATTTCCTTGCACTTGGCTGTGAAATGGTGTTCATCTTGTTTGTCCAACATCAGCTCTAAATTCTTCCTGGAATCCTTGTTTTCCAGGATACAGTGTCCCAACCTGATCTGTGTGGCATATCTCTTTTTATTTTAGTGTATAATTTTGCATGTGACTATGACGAAGCACCGTTGGTTTGAATGGCTTAAGTTCCCATGCTGTCTGGATTTCTGTATGAATGTGTTGTCATCATCACTCTTTACTACTTTGCCATTTTGGTTCATGTACACAGTTCCTTAGCTGGTATTTACTTCTGGTTTTGATGAAAATAATTAGATTGCGTTCGGTCTATTACTGTTCACTATGGAATTACACTAGAAATTCAGTGACCATACTTCAATAGTTGTGTTTTGAAATCTGCCAGTGACCGAATTCTTAACCATTTAGCATACACTCTGTTAATTGTGTGTAGTATTTTCTATGAGAATGTCTTGGGGTACTAAGTCAACCACTTTACAAAAGCTGTAACACATTGCACATTATCATGCTCTGGGTGAATCACTTTTAACAGATTTTATGAATTGCAAAAAGTTGAAGCAACTGCTATCTTTAGGACATGTCTTAGGTCATCTTGGTATCTATCATGCATGTATTATCATTTATCATCACTGTGGTGAAAAGACCCTTTAGGTAGCAGCAGATAGATTACTTCCCAGACTGGAAGCAGAACCATCATGTCAGTACAATGTTGAGCCCAAGCTGATCAGTGAGGCCTGGCCCAAGCATGCCTGTACAGTTAGCACCTCTGGGAGAGTTAACACTCTACAAATGCTAGTTGTAGAGTTTTGTATTGCTCTGTCTTCCACACTGCAACCCAGTTTTCAGCCACAACTTCTACCATACCCCAGCTAGACAGAGAAGGACTGTGCCTTCGGTGGCCTAGATACAGTTTAGGAAAGGAGATCAAAAAGGAGACAAAAGGGTAATCTCTTTGGAATACACAGTATATAGAGAATTGGGCAAGCATTTCAGGCTATTTCTGGGCTCAAACCATGCTTTTTCCAAAGAGCAGAATGAAGTGTAGTTTTTACACCTACACATGGCAAATTATGTCTGCTAATTTTTATTCTTAAGGAAATTTTCCAGTAGTGTGACAGGGTTTAGAATAATTGCCCATAAAGGGGTGATAGAGTGGTGAGAAGCGTTTAAGTAATGATGATTTTTCTCTGAGACTTGCAAAGAAGAGAAGACCTAGTTTGACAGGAATGTGTGTTCTGGTGGTTGACTGGCCAAAATGGAACTTATATATTTACGTAGAGATGTAGACAATAGTTAAGGCAAAACATAAGGCATCTTATCAAATTCAGAGGACCATTGCCTTATTTGACCTTTAGGCATCTCATTCCAGAGTTCGCAAACCAAGTTAATTTCCTGCGTAAGTAAATGGGGAGGATTAAGCAACTAGGGCAGGGGTTCAAAATTGCCTGGATGCTGACCAGGAATGACCAAATCTTAAGCAAACTGGAAGGCTGCACCAAAGAGAGAGGAATGTCTAGGAAGCCTTTGTGTTTTCCAGCTTGGTGTTTTCCTGTTGTTCACTGGATATCAAACCCAGAGTAATCTATATAATTCACCTGAATTAGGTGTCTAAGCTCCCTTTATTATCAGTTGTCATCTAGGGTGTAACTCAGAAATTTAAAGCCTGCAGCATTTGAGATGCCCGAGATTACCAGGGACATCCACACAATGCTGGCAGGCATGACATGATCTACAGGAGAGCTGAGGTCTTCTGAATCAGCAACTGGAGGCCAGGCAGGACACCAGAAGACATCTTTTGGCCTATATTTCAGGCATATGAATTGCACACTTTTGCAAACCAAAAACGTTTCCTTGATTTGTGTGGCTGCTGTTGCTGTGCTAGACTACCGTGTTGTCAGCCTGTTGCACATGTACTCTGAGCAATTCTTAGCACTTGCTGAATTAGGTCTGAATTAGGCTTAAGTACAAGAACATCTAGTTCAGGAACCCTAACTGGCCCTGACGTCTTAACTCAGGTATTAAAAATACAGCACATTTTAAGTAACAGAAGTTACATTTGAAAGTCAAATGCGAAAGAAACTGGAAATATATGCTATTTCTAGCTCAACCCCTTGTCTAAGGGAGAACCTATATTTTGTGTTTTCCTCATCCTCTTCCTTCTCACAGAAAAACCCAGTTACATGCTGAAGAGGGAGGCAAATGTCCTGCAGCAGCTTTGCTCTCATATAACTGGTCAGCTTCCTATGGGATACAGTGTTTTAATTAAGAGTGATATAAAGGAAGTTTACCAAACACAGCCCTCTCCACATGCATTTAGTGAACATCTTGTAATATAAGTGCTTATCATAAAATCACTCACTGAATATATGCTGAGCTGCATTCCAGCATACAGCTGTAATCAGAGTAAAATACAATCATGAACTGTTGTATTTGTACTGGCCAGTACCTGTTGTGCAGTTAGGGGTTTGGGGATATTTTTCAAGCCCATTATAGTACATTAATGAGCTACACAATTTAAAATTCATTCGTGAGATATGACTAGTTTAAGGTTGGAACTACTTGTTTAACCAAGGAATCCATTTCAGTGGCTAATAATAAGCTTATCTGATTGCTTTGAAATATATTAAAGGCTGAGATTTTTTTTTGTGTCTTGCATGCTTTTTGGATTGCAGTGCTTTGTCATAATGCTAATATTAATGTAATCAAAGCAATCTTGCAATCAGAAGGAACCAAAACCATATGGTGCTTGGTTCTTTTCTCACTTCACTTGTGTAACTGCACTGGCCTCAGTGCAATTAATTTATGCCAGAGTAAGGAAAAATAGAATCAAGCTCTCAAATTTTAACATTTCATCTGGGGTGGGGTAGAGGATAGCTTCTGACTTGGGAAAATATTGTGAAAAAATGAAAGTACTGTGCACCTTCACCTTCAAGTATGAAATCAGGTTAATATCTCCGTTTAAATAGTGACATGGACAAAGGATAATTTATGTATTGTATATGCTTATCCAAGAGAAAAAAATTACAGCTTCTCTGTGTTCACTGCACATTTATATAGACATATGAATTCCATTTGCCAGAGGCATGTTTTAGGATCCTGAAAAAGTATTTACTTTGAAGCATAGCTTTTTCAAAGGAAAATGCAAATTTTTGCCCATAGTAACTCATACAAACATTTTAATTAGTTTATATTTTAAGTTTTATTATTATTATTTAAAGGGGACATTAATATTTATTGCACATATTAGTACCACATAAGTCAGGTGATCATTCACTTTTCATGTGGTATAGTCAACATCTTTTGATCATAATTTGAAAATGTCCATCTGTTGCAAAGATGGTTGTAGTGATAGGAAAAGAGGAGAACACAGGTAAAAATCGTAAGGAATGATGATGAAAACAGTCCTCTAACTGGCATGACAGCCCGCTGTTACTAATGTTGGAACTTATTATGCATCTGTGACAAGAATGTAACAAAAAGCTTCTACTAAACTAAAAATACTTTTCCGAAAGAGCTCTCCTCTACAAGAACTGTAATTGTCACAATGCATTTGGCTGTTGTTTCCTGGCTCAAAAAATGAAGTAGAAAATACTCAGAATACCCTCTAACCTGGTACATAAACCTGCCTAGAACAACATACTCAGTTTTCTGGTAATTTCTCTTGATTTTCCTTCATCATCATATTTCATCTCATCAGAGTCCTGATCAATTGGTACTGCCTCCTTCCAAGCCTTACTTTGACAACTAAGGTTTGAGAATTCTATGCATTACAACATATTCAGTGCTAGAACAAGCATTTTCTTGAAAAGCCATATTCTCCTTGATTTCCATTTCTTCTCTTTTTTTTGTATTCCAACTCAACAGTAGGACAGACTGTAGAAATGTTTTCATATCTAGTTACCTTTTCTTAGTCTGCATTATCCTATGATAATCCCAATGCTGTTTATTTTGTCATTTATGTTTATTTATATGGGAAAGCCTGGATGCACACAAAGTGTGAGTACAACCAAGTTTTAGCCATAAGGCTCGTAACTAAGCTGTGCAGTGGTGGTTGACAGGCTTTATAGCTAGAAAGTGCATATGTGTGTACATAGATTTATAATACAACAGAGGTTTTAGAGAACAATATAACACAAAACAAGAGCAGGATAGGTTACTCATTATTAAGAATACTGACAAGACAGGAATCCATAGTTGCCATACATCAGAAAACAGAAAAAGTGGCCACTGTCTTGAAAAGGACCATGTAACTTCCTCCTGCTTTCATCTTCAGTCTGAGTTCCTACATGCCTGTCTGTCTCAGCTTGGGAATTGCCTGCAAAATCCCCACTGAAGTCTATTGCTAGGTTACATGAAGGCATGAGAACTCTGCAGTGCCTTTAAAACATTAGCAAAAATAGCAACTTCATATACCTTGTTACATGTTTTAACTTGTTACATGTTGGAGATTTTGCTGGCTTTCCCCAAGCTTGCAAGACTGCTATAGGAAGGTGTGACTGTCATGGAAAACATATATTCTTGTTGGATCTCAGAAAGTAAAGATACTGAAGATACTAAAAGATACTACAAAAGTATAGAGAAAATCCGTGAGGGTACCATAGCTATGGAGTGAATTCTGGGTGAGGTGTGTAAGAGGCAAGGAGCCTTCTGCTAGAGTAAGGATGGCTAGTAAGGTAGTCATGAACAATAGGAAGAGGTAGGAAAAGATTATTCATTTCTCTTCACATTATGAGAATGAAGGTACTCAGTAAAATTAGCAGGCAGCAGATTGAAAACTATCAAAGTAATACTCTTTTGCATGGCACAAAATTAAATTATGGAACTTCCTGTGACAGGATGTTGTGCCGGACAAAGTTATAGCTAGAGGCTTGGTCTGTCAGCCCTTATTTAAAACTATGTCCTATACTGAGGAGCTACTGAAGAGAAGCTACAAAGTAGCTCAAGAGCTACTTCAACACAAGTGGGAAAGAATATAAGAGGAAAGTCATATTCTGTATGCCATGATTTTTTTTTTTGCTTTCCACTGCATCTGTTACAGACTACTGTTGGATCCTGAGTTGGAGCATATCTTGAGCTAGATAGGCCTTTGGTCTGACTCACTAAAGCTGACCCTACACTCCCAGCTTCAGGAAAGTGTACTATGAAATGCCTGAATAATATTTAATTGATGGACAAAGGATTAGTTCTTCTTCTGAAACTATTAAGTACTTTCTTTACTGTTTTCAGGAGTTTGGATGTTACCCACCAAACAATGACTGACTTTTAAAATGTTTAAGAAGAAGAAGAAAAATAAATTTTGGTTCACTGTTCAGTTAGAAATACCTTTTTTAGGCAAGGTTTTGATTGCTGCTGTTTTAGTAGGACCACCAATTTATCAATGCATGAAAGGTCTGACATTCAAATTCAGTTTGGCTGAACTATTCTTCTCCATTAATTTATCCAGTTGTTGAGATATATCATAAAAGTACTTTCAGTTGTCTTGTTATGCCAATACAGGAACACTATAGTCCTTCACTTTTATGAAACAAAATGCTTGGTATTTTATATCCATTGTACTCTACTGTTAGAAGATGGAAAAAATCCAAAAGATAATTATTTAACTCTCTTTTGCTTAAGTGTAGCAACATAGCAAAAAACAGAATCATGGAAAAAATCACATAGCTCATAGACTGAACGCCAAGATTAGTATTTTGCTTTAATAGTGTAATCCCTTTGATGCATAACGATTTAATTTAATACAAATGCATATTCTGCTTTCACCTCTTGGTAGGACATTTAGCTATTGAACTATATTTATACAGTATTTTTAATTGCTTTGAGAAATCAAAGCCAGCCAAGTAGTGTTTAGTGTGATTTAAAGTAATCTTTGAATACTAATCTCATCATTTTTTTCCTCTTAATAATCCAGACAGGATTGCAGACGTGATCACAGGGATGAAGGAATGAAGAAGGGAATACTTTCTAGTCATGACATTTCATACATGTTTTCATTTTCACTAGCAAGCCGTGGAACTGCATTATTCAAATCCTTGTGGTATTTTTCAGTTCAGCAGTTAATAATCTATCTTACTTTTTATGGGTGCCTTGGAGTGGTGGTGTACTCATGCCTCTCGGTTTTATGCACCGAACCTAGCCAGACTCCTTTTCTTCTTAGCGAGAAGAGTGACTCAGAAGTCCTAGGTTAGACGTCTGCTGTAACACACTTTTTGGTGAAACCTCTCTCAAGAGAGACAAAACCCAGTGATTCTCTGACAAATGCAGCAGTGATAGTTTTCCAGTTACTTCAGTGGCAAAGTCCAAGAGACTTCAGAAACACTCTTTGGTAGTAAGGAAGGGGCACAGCTCCTTAGTTTAGTATTAAGGAAGTATCACAGAGCCTCATTCCTTTAATAAACACCAAGGTTTAGCATGGTACAGAAGGGTGATCCAACAGAAGTACAGAACTGTATAAAGAGCGGTTACAAAGATGGTGAATCCAAAGTCTTGATAATGGCAGATGGTATAGTACAGGGCAGTGGCCAAAAATTGCAAGTTGGGAGGTTGAGGTTGGACATTAGGAAAAATTTCACCCAGAGGGTAGTGCAGCACTGGAGCAGGTTACCCAGAGAGGCTGTGCAGTTTTCGTCTTTGGAGATTTCTGTGACTCAGCTAGGCAAACCTGCGGCTGATGACATCCAGTGTTGGCAACTGTCCTGATATGAGTGGGAGGTCAGACCAGACAGCCCCAGAAGTACAACCAGGCATTCAGTGCTCCTGTGAACTGTATAACTTCTGACCTTCAGGTCTACTCACTGTCTGTTAAATGATAAATGTTTCATTAGAAGCACAGTTTGTACTGTGAGTATTTGGCAGATTTGTATTCATCTATAAATAGATTTATTTGTTAGTACAGATATAAAGAGCAGATAAAATCACATATTTGCTAACTCAAACATCTTTTAAGTGCCAGTGACCAGATAGGAAATACTTGTGTATATTTTTGTCTTCTTTACAAAGATATATTAAATAGTACATCTCATTGCATACTGAAATTCTCTGTGCCTTTTTCAGAATACTTGCAGGACTTCAGTGTCAAAATGTTCTTGCCTTTAAAGATTTAATACCATATATTTTATTTTCACCATATTTCTAAAGCCTGTTCATAAGCAATAGATGGAAAGTTGACAACAGAGTTCTTAGAAGTAGATTTTGGAAGTGTGCTACCTGGTCTGTCTTCTGTGCCTGTTCAATACAATTATATTAAGCCAATGGGAAGAGAAGGAGGAATATTACTTCTGTCAAAGTAGGAAATGTCAGAAGGATCCTTCATCTAAGCTCCTGTGAATGTTTCAGAGTATCAAATTTGGTGCTTGTGGCTGTAGCTATAGAGTGGCTGAAGAAAGAACTTTACCAGGAAAGAAATTCTAACAGAAGATCAATTTGAAAATTTCTTCTCCAGAAGCATGAAAATCTGCTTGATTTTTTGCTTTTCAACTCCTGGTGTTTTTAAATCAAGGCCATGAGCCATCTTAGAAGGTGTGTTTTTGAAAAATCCAGCTGCCTGGGCTCAGTGCAGGAGAAACAAAGTAAAAGGCTACTTAAACTGTATTGTATGTGAGGCAATAGTTAGAGGATATAGGATATATATTAAAAAACGTAATGATCCTTTCTGCATTTAAATTCTGTAACAACATTATTTTCTAATACTGCAGAGCAGAAATAAGTGAAATGTAGAATTTAATGTGGCAGAGCAAGTCACTCATCTGAGCAGATGAGCAGCTGTTTAAAGCTGGGTTTAGGCACTGCTGGCTCATTTAGATATTAACTATAAAAACTGTTTCCCTCATATACCTCTACATGAGAAGATTTTGTCTCTCCCTAAAACAAGTATTTCATGAGTTTCTAAGTTATTATTTTCTATAATAATAGAACCCAGTGATGGGTTGTTTCAAACCTTTTTCTGACTTTACACAGTATAGAGGTAAAAAGCTTTATCTGGCTTTAAAGGAAGTGTTTGCACCCAGATACAATGGCTGTTAGCACCTCTGTGTAAGGACCCTAAAATGTAAAATGACATGCTCAGCTGGAGGGAAATGTGGTACTAATAGCCTTTTCTGGATGTACCTGCAAAGACCTCACAATCTGAAAATTACTTTGTTAGAAAGCCAAATAGAGTTGCCAACAAATGTATCAAACTAGGAACAATTTCTACACCAAGCCCCTGCTCTTGGTTTTTTTTGTGTGCTCTTGCTAGTTTCTACCTTCATCTATTTCTCCTTTTATTTTACCTTTGTTTGGAACTGAGCAAACTGGAGCATTCCCAGTAAAGGTTCTGTATTAACTAGTGTACCTTTTCTCTGCTTTATGCAGCCCTCTAAGATGCTTTATCCTGCCTATTCCTATCTGTTGTCTTTACCAGAGATCCTGCTACCCAGCTACCTTGGAAAATTGTATTGACCTTTCTGGTTTAACACTACCCAATTCTTCAAAATACATCCTTACCAGTAAAAGTGGTATTATTTTGCTCTGGGGAGGCGCATGTTAGGCCAGCTGTTTGCTTTCTTCCTTTCTGCAGTAACTTTCATGCCCAGCTTAAGGCTTTTTCTGCCTTACTGAATAGCAAGGCCAAATTTAAGCTGAGCTGTCCCGTTGGACTAACTTATTTTCTTTGCTGCTTCTCAGTCCACTAGTTGATTCTGCTGCATGTTTGCCATGTTGCTCCCCAGCGCTGGGTGAGTCCTGTTCCCGCTGTTTGTCTCGCTGCTCGCTGTGCTGCTGCACTCAGGGAGCAGAGGGAGGGAGGCTGCCCTCCACTTGCCTCTTTCTCAAGGGCTGCACAGTGATGGGACTCACCTGCACATGAAGACGGTGTAGCACATGGCCAAGTTCATGAGCGTGAGACCTGTGCTGTACTGTACGTGCTGTGCAAGTCTTATTGTGTGCTGAGAAGGGATGGTGGCCTTTCCCTGCCATGAAACAAGCACTGTCATCCCGCCTGTTGAGACTGGGCACTTCTGCTCTTGTAGAAGGTGAAGGCATCCTTCTCCATCTTCTGATGTGTGAGCCAGGCTTTCAGGCTGAAAGGTGAAGATTTTTAAGACAGGTTTATGTACCTTAGTATTTACACATGCCACATTTGTTCCCAAGAACACCGAAATTCCAAAACTGTAGTATTTTTCTCATTAATTTGCCACCATTTTGCACCTGAAGAGTTTTTACTGTTCACCCATTGTACAGCGTGGTTGTGTAAATGTGAGCTATTTGAAAGTGAAAAGGAGTGACACATCTGGTATCTACTTGGGGTGAATTTATTTGTAAGAAACATTCACAAATCCCTATTTTCTTGAACAAGGAGGAGCAGGTTCCTCACTTAGAAATCCCCATACATGCCAGCTGGCCAAAGAACTGTCCTTTTTCTTCTTTTCAGGGTTACAATGAAAATTTCTTTTCCGGCCTCCCATTTTTTTTCCAAAAAATCATCCCTTTTTTGTGAAAAACCTGT
This sequence comes from Scopus umbretta, assembly GCA_013400535.1. Lineage (NCBI taxonomy): Eukaryota > Metazoa > Chordata > Aves > Pelecaniformes > Scopidae > Scopus > Scopus umbretta. The sequence goes on from VZTL01062946.1 coordinate 47,906, forward strand.
CAATGACTCTCTCAGAGGATGATCAAATTCCTCTGAATGACTATCAACCATAAGTTCTGAGGCAATGCAGAATACATTTATGTGGGAACTTTCACAGCCAAGTGTTTTGGCACACCAGACAATCAGTGTAATCACAGATAAGCTTTTCTATAGGGATGAGCTACCGAAACCTGCTCCAAGCTCCTCCTGCTGCTTCAGCAGGCAGTTTCCAGCAGTGAACACCTCGTCCTAGCTGAGCACATGATTCAGCCTTACTTGGCCTGGCAGTACTCCTGGTGCTGCTGGTGAGCCAGTTTGTCTGGAGTGACTGCTGACAACTGGAGAGACAGGGCAGATGCTGACAGGTACAACAAGCATTTAGGTCATCTAAGTGATCCTGAAACTCACAAAATGCATGTGAAATACAACTACAACTGTTGTGTGGGTCACAGAAGGACCCCCATAGGTGAACTAAATAATAGTTCTTGCTATTATTTGTTGAGTATACTGCTTTAAAAGAATACAGTTAAAAATATTACCTGTGGTCTTCTACTAAACTCTCCACGCAAAAGAATGTGTAATGAGCAGTAATACATGTGAAGGGGAAGAGGTAGCTGAGAAATAATTTACATTTATTGATCATTAAGTAGTAGCCCACCAACTGAAAAGTATTTCATTTTCCTCAGAGTCCAAGGCATCTTTTCATTTTGGCAGCCGAGGTCTGTAGCAGGGTCAGAGTCAATGGCAAAGAAGCCCCTGCAGCTGCCTGCCAACACTTCCAACACTCCAGGTGCCATTGCCAGAACAAAAAACAATGTTTACGTGGATCTGACATACGGATTTTCAAGTAGGAGAAGACAGAATTAACATCGTGGGGTGGACAGACCACCTAGATCATCATCAGTCCTTCAAATATGTTTTTAAAGTTCTCTCTCTTTTTCTTGCAATAGGTTTAAAGCTGTTCCATAGGTGCACAGCAAACCTTAACACAGCACAAAGCATGGGCAGATGCACAGACAGCATTACTGCTATCCTATACATCTACTCTGCTGCAAAACAGTAATTCACAGGGTTGTGAATTACTCCATAGTGCCTTTCTTGAAAGGTTTATGGCACAGGCAAAAGGAAAATTTCCTCGTGCCCAAGCAAAGGTATTCCTAGACAAGGGAAAGTTGGACCCATGACTTAGCAATGATGCCAGTGATGCAAGATAAGCATATTCTAATTAGTTCAGTTATTTTCCATTTACCATGAATAGGGATAGCAGAATTTAAATCATGTCAGCTGATACTACCCATTTCTTTTGCAGTAGTGTTTCATGAAAACAGTATTTCCAGCTGGGATAAGTGGAATTTCTTTTCAAAAGCCAGTTGACAGAACTACAACCCACCCATTTATTTTATGCAGTTTAGTTTAACCTGAAGAAATTACATTTTCTCCCTTCCTGCTTTTCTGTTCTACCCGGTTAAATATGAAAACACTCACAAAACAGATACTAATGAAGCCTAATAGATGCTAAAGAAACTAAGAAAAATCCCAGGCAAAAACGCAGGCAAAAATTCCATTTTTTCTCAGGTGGCTCAATTTTTTCCCAGAGAACTGGGGGTGCTTAGTTAGACGCTTTCTTAAAATAATAAAGGAGCTATAAAAACAGACAGTCCTGATGGCAGATAAGTCTTGGGTCCTGGACCTAAAGGCGAATATTATTTACAGGAAAACGGGTAGGAGTTTGGCCATTCTTTCAGAAAAAAAGAAATCTATTTTGCAAAACAGACACAAAGGCAGACTCGTTTCTTAACAAGTTATGAAATTTACATTGCAGACTTAAATCCTTTATGAATTATATAAAATACCAGTCCCAGTAAGAAAAATTTCTCATTTGCTTACTCTTACTAAATGTATGATAACTTGTGTGATGAAAAATGTGTTGCAGCGGCTGTATCATTCATGTAGCCAGTCTGCATCTCCCTGAACAATTTGTGCAGCATGAGAGGAGTGGATGTCTAGAGAGAAACAGCAGTGTTGAGGATCCAGCTCCACACCATATGATCACGTCAGGTTTTACTTTGGACTGCCTCTAATCTGGTCCTGCACAGGATGCCTAAGACAGCTCCACAGTCTGAAATGATCCCCAATGAAAGGGACAGCTGAGATACTCATTCAAAAACACACTCTTCAAACTAGAACAGTCATGTAGACATCCCCCTTGACGTTCAGTACCTGGAAACTGATGTCACTTAATACAAATTAATTCTTCAGCAATCTTTCTTGACAACAAAAGCAGAGAAGGAGTTTTGCCACAACAGGATTAGCTCATGATTAGCCCAGGAATAGCTTAAAGTTTGTGTATGTTGGCAGGGCAAACACTTTCCCACTGAGAAAGAGAACTTATTCACATATGACATCTTCACAGATGACCAGTAACTAATTTCCTGGTTCACAGATCTGATGAAAGTAAGATTTCTAAACAGGCCTCTCATTTTATTTTTTTTTTACAATCCAGTATAAAAAGATACTGATGCTGGGAAAAGGGCCAAAAATGTCATATCTTAAAGATAAGTAAATTTAAAGAAAATAATGATGTATTTTTAATAACGAATTGTTATAAAGGCTTGGGAAATATATCAAAGTATGAGTTGTTTTAACGCCTATTTCATTTAGGCATTAAATTGATTTCATTACTTTTGAATATAATTGGAAAAATGTTGCATACTGTTCAAGATGTCAGTAAAATCCAGGATCTCTATTTAGAAACGTAAAATATTTCATCCTAGATTTCATGTGATTGAGATGGCAACACAGAATTTAAAATATGACTAGAAAGCTGTGGATTAGAGGGACAGTACCACGAGTTCCTGTGATATGTAAAGATCTTGCTGAAGAAAAACCCGTCCAGCAGTTGTTCTCTTCATTTACTCAGCTAAACAACCACTTGTGAGAAAGGCTGCTGAGAACAGGAGGCAAGGAAAAAAGTTAGGTCAACTGCATGCATCTCATACAAATCATATTCAATTTTCAGCTACATTCTGAGTAGATGTTTCTGTAGATACTCGGTAGCATGTGATACTGACTTGGTTTTAGCCTTGATTTTGATGACTGTGGTTTGCAGTTGCATGCTCACTGGATACACAAGATGCTGGTTGAGAGATCACATTGTGACAGCGAGAAGAATGAATCTTTAGGTGCTAAATATATCCGGCTCATACCTGGCCAGACTTCAGAAGGAGCTAAATAATCCTTCTGTTTTAATTTACATCCACGTGTTTATTTGTACACATTCATTAAGTCTTTATCTGGCATTTCTCTAGTTTTCAAAGATTGTTAAAACTGACAGATCACAATTGCATTACTGCACAGAATTAAATCCTGTAGTCTGTACTCAGGCAAAACTTACATTAATTTCCATTCACGAGCTGCAGGAGCGTACTGGCTGTCATGCACCAGTGACTGCTGTTTCAAGTAAAGTATGGTTCCTGACATGTGGGTCAGTAATCTAACAAGAAAAAAGAAGAGGTGATCTGTTTAATGTGAATTTGTCCTCCTAATGTTCTGTTAATGGGCTGTCTAAGGGTAGGATTTGCTTCATTGCAGAGAGCTGTTATACATATCTCTGCAACAGTGCCTGTAACCTTGTAAAGTACTGCTGCAATGGGGTGAATTGCCAACTATTAATTCTGGAGCCAGCGAGCACATCTCAGGGGAAGATTTATTACTCCTTTCTCTTTGTAGAATAGCTACATACAAGTAAAAATTTCATCCTACTTGTAAAGCATTCAAAATACGAGTTCAGCTGTGTCTTTCCAACTGTGTTATCCTGGTCTGACAAAGGCAGATACATTTTCTGTGGATATTCTTAAATATGACATCCGGATATTTTTTTTCCTATGGCTATTATTCATTCATTAAGAATTGCTACTTTGATATTTAGGGATAAAGACTACAGAAAAGATTAATGTGTCTCATAAATCACTAAAAAGCACAGATAAATACACCCCTGTACTTTCACAGTTGTCAAAATGTACTGTTGTTATATATGAGAATATATTTGAACATACATTCATGTTCATCTTAAGCATAAAATTCCTCTGTTTTTGGATACTTACAAAAGCAATCTTCAAATATTTTCCTTGATTTTATCTTTCACTGAGGTGGATATACTGCTTGCTATGGGAAAATGTACTATTCATAGAAATGTACTTTTTACAGCTGAATTGAGCTGATGAAGAAGGATTGGTAGGTCTCTTGTCTTGGTTTTCCACGTGCTTGGAAAGGACTTAGGAAGAACTCTTGACTTCAGACAGCAGTAGGAGAAAGGATGGGAAATGGGAGCAGAGAAGAGTTTTGAGGCATCAGAAGCAAGAGAAAAAGGGTTGGAGTTTAGAATGGGGGACAGGGAAAAGAGTGGAGCAGCAGAAAGACTTGACGTGAGTGAGGACCAGAGTCAGGAGGAATAGGGTGGTGGAGCTAGAAAGAAGGGGGACAATGAGAGGAATATGGCTGAAATTGAAAATAAATTCTGTGGGGAAATCCCTAAAATTCTGTCTTCATGGCAGATGCTGTAGACTTGCTCCCTGGTGGGACAATGGAGAAATCAGGATCACATAAAAATACTTGTTTCCACCTTCTGTGGTAGAAACAGGAGGGGAAATAGTTGTTTCCATCTTGGAGGCTGTCTTCTGAACACATCCCTGATGGGGTCTGCATAGAGCTTCATCCATGGGTCAGGAGACACTGCCTTTCAGATTTGCCTTTCTAATAGCAAATAGTAAATTCACTACTAAAGGCCAGCTACAAACAAGTCAGGCCTTCTGTGTGCTAGTGGCTTGTGGTCCACTTTTTGTTAAATGATTTGGTAGGCAACAAGCTGTACATATATGCATATGAACAGCTGCAGGCACATCCTGTCATGTGGTATTTGGTCACCTTGTAAGCATACTGCTGTTCCTGGGATGGGGAGGGCACACACTCCTCTAACACCTCCTCTAGAGAGGGACATCTTGGATGAAAGTTGTCTGTAGACCCAGCTCTCTCCAAATTTCAAATTTTGGAATTGCAAATAGTAAATATATGGTGCATCAGAGAACACGCTGATCAGAAGGAAGTCAAACCCACAGTGTATTGAGACATACTGTGAAAACCCCAACAGAAAAAAAATCCCTGCAATTATTTACGTAGGAACCACAAATGACTAAATCCTATCACTTCCATATATCCACAGCTAACCAATGAGCTGGGGAACTCTGGAACTTTTCTGATTTGGACTTAATCCACAAATTTTATAAAGAATGTTTTCTGTTAGCAGTTTCATTTCCATCTAGTTCCTTACTTTTTCCTTGTTATTGTGGGTAGGAAATACTTAAGAAATAAATGCTTGAAAGTAACTTACAAATATTTACTTGGCCAAATTCTCACTTCAAACCAGCATTTTTTCACACTTAGGATCTTGTTTTGCTAACTTATAATTAATAAAGCACCTTATTTGTAGGAGGTTTGAGATAGACACAAAATGAAGAATTAAGCTCTTTATCTTTCCCGAAAGATGCAGAAACTTCTGTGGCAGATGCATAAAACCTACAGATCTGTCTTTCTAGGAGCCTGCATGGTGCTGGACCAGATGATGCGATTTACTTGTCCTTGCAAGAGATCTGATGAGAAAATGTGAATGCTCTTTTGGGATTTTAAATTCTGTGAAAGAATACTTGAAATGTGTCATACCATGCCTGCTGTTAGCTAAAACAGGGCTGCCTCCTGAAATCTGTGCTGTTTCGTTCACGTATTACCTTTTCAGTCTGGTTTTTCCTCATTCAGAAGAACATTTGCTGGAGAGCTGTCCAGTAGGTCGGTTCCAGCAGCTCCTCAGGACTGTCACCACCAGCTGCAAGCACTTCTGTCTTTAGCCTGTGTCCAGCAGTAAGACGAGCAGCAAGCTGGGTCTCACACTGCTTGACTGCACGCCACTATCCTGACCTAGATGAGCCCAATGCGATGAAAGAATAGCCCATTCTCCAGCTCCTTTGGCCCACCTCCAAGGCTGACAGGCAGGCTGCCAGTCGGTATTGGTTTGGCTGGGTCATTTTCTCGTATTGATGCTTCTTAACAGGGAGCTGGACCATGGCAACGCAAAGCCATTTAACGTAATAGCAATTCTTATGCCTGTTTGCCAGAGCAAGTCATGTAAAGTTTGCAAGCTGTCAATTAATACTTTTTGTCTTAAAATATTTGTTTAAGAAAGACCCTTGTGACTTTAAGAGACGTAAATGTGTAAATGCCACACTGCTAGAAGTCAGCCATCTGGACTTTGTAATCTGGCAGGTAAACAAATGGACCAGGCTCTTTGACATCTCTCAGATTATTGCTGATCATATGAACATTAACATTTCCAAAGGTGTCTCTTTCCTTCATCACATTTCAAAGACTCCATTAATTTTGTTTTCACGTGTTTAAATATTTATTTTGACCTTTTACCTCCTGCTGTAACCTCCTGGCTTGTCGGACCAGCCAAATCATCATACACTGATGTGTTCTGAATGGCCTTGCTGCTGGTATAAACACGCTGCATAAACAGCTCTCGCAGAACAAAAGAGTGAGTCCTCCACTGTACTGTAGCAAGTCTCTTTGTCCGTTTCAGATTATCCATACAGGTAGGGTCTGTGCTGAGATACGCCAGCTGGTTTTCCAACCTTCGTACCCCGCGTTCTCACTCGCATCCAGGGTCATTCCCCCGCACCGTGAGTAATGCTTAAGTGAGACCAACACCGTGTTGTTATCTGTTCGATGCGCAGGTGCCGCTGCTGGAGTACCGACCCTGCTCCTGGTCCTGGTGGTGCCTACCCTGGGTGTCCTCGCCTGCTCGGGATTCTGAATGTAGCTGGATTTACCTTGTCCTCCGCCTAACACAAAGGATGCCCTTTGAAGATGAGGACCACGACTCTTTTTGATTCCTGTGGCACCACCCTAAGCCAAATAAATTACACTTTAAAATAAATTACCCTACCGATTTCCTATGAACTTTAAGAGGACTGAGGCATCCAGGAACTCCTTCATGAAATAAATCAACTTTTGAAAGGCTAAGAAATATTTTTAACTTGTTCCAATATGCCTTATAAAACACTTATGCTGATCTGTGACAGTTGCATGATTCGGTCCAATGGGGCAAGTTACAGTGTTAAAACCCAAATAACATAGGCTGTACAGTGAAAGTAAAATCACCATACGTAGGTGCTTTAACTTGAATAACAAATTGTGAAATATAATAGAGATTGAAATGTTGATTGTATGTGATAAATGTAAGAGTACTACGTCTGTCTGTACTATCCTATATGTTTTGTGTACTGCATATTTTTGAATGGCCCCATCATCATTTATTGGGATTACTGGTTTTTAGAGAGACAGTCAAAGCAAAAACATTTCATTTTTTTAGAGCTGTATTTCTTGAGGCTATTGGATAGAATTTGAAGGACTTGAAATAAAAGTCAGTGACAAGGAATTTTTTATTTTAAAGCTGTTCAGAACACCCAAGACTTGCGTAGCTTGCTCAGCTTAAAGGAATTTACCTGTACTTCACTGACACGAGTTTTACCGTATTCTTTTCTTAAAACAATTCTGTTGAAAAATTCCGTTATAGTCATTGTTGCTGATTCTAGGAGTGAAACGTCAGCTTTCAGGGAAGCAGCGTAATGTATTGGTTTTGCTTTAGTATTATTACTATGATTATTATTATTAAGGTAGCAATATAACACTTAGGAGTTTGGAGGTGGAGTCCATGTTAAGATCAGCCCAGTGGACCATGAAATGGTAGGAAACGTATGTTATTTTTTAAAGTGAAAAGATTTAAAATATAAAAAAGAAAAAAGATATACAATAAATGGCAAAAACAGAGTAGCACAGTAAAAAATTTATTATATTTACATTTTTATGCTGCAGATGCCAAGTGTTACCTTCCTGTAGTGAAGGTGTACATTTGGGAGAATTATATGCTTTTTCAAGAACTTGATATTATTCTAATGTTCATAGTGTTGTAAATAAGAGTTTTAAAGTTCGGAGACCGTCTCCCTATTTGATAGAGTACTGAATGATCCAACTGTGTGTTAATACATGAAAGTCAGATCCCAACTGTAAGTCAAATCTAAATGTTTACTATGGCCTTTGCAAAATGGGAACTCTATTAGAGATAGAGAATGTTTTTGTTCTGACTGTGTCTAGAGTGTTTCAGTGTTGGGTTTTTTGTTGGTTTGTTTGGGGTTTTTTTAAGTTGTTAAAGAAATGCACATTCCTTTTGTTTTTCATGGTGTGCGGGGAGTTAGTTTGAGTGTGAATGTTGAAGAAACACAGTGATATTGAATCAGCTGGCTCAAGTAATAGTGCAATGTCTGATGCTTCAAGAATTATAAGCTTTGAATCATATTTTATTAGCACAACCTTGCTAGCTACTTAGAAATAGATTTTATCTTTTTAGAACTGATACTGTAGAGGTCCGTAATAATAATATTTACATGAGGCAAGAATAGTTCTATTAATAATTTAGACCCCCTTCTTTTATTTGTATAATTTTGTACTATATATTTACATGTAAAAGTGTAGAGTCTTCATTAAGAAATATCAATAATACTGGTTTAGTTTAATTTTAACTATTTGTTACAAGATGAAATTTTTTTAAATAGGTGAAAGTGATAACTTCCCTATAGAGGAATGTCAAAGTGTCAAACACTATTGAGTTTCATAAATTGTATAATTATTTGAAAGAGAAATGAGCTGTCTTCATACATAAGAAACTAATCCGCTGTAAGCCTTCTGTACAAAAAAAAAAAATTGTGGTTTATTGTGTTTCATTTGGTTTGGTTCTTTTGCAGTATGACTCATTTTTATATAATCTACAACCACAGCTAAATCTTTTGCCAAATGCATGATTGCCTTTTACTTTTCTAATACATGGTGTAAAAAGCAAAACCGTTTCGTTTTTGCATGAAAATGACCTGGGAAGGAAAGCCACTTCTTTTTTTAAATCAGCAACACAGATGAGGTAGGTCTCAAATACTGATCAGATAGTTGGAGATTTTTCTGTTTCACACAATTATGTAAATTTGACTGGGACCTTCAGTTTCAAATTGTTGTCAAGAAAAACTAACTAAAATATGATCTGTTTTAAAGCGCAAGGTTCTTAATTAAAGTTTATATAGATAGACATATTTGTTGTTTCTTTATATTTCAGGAAACTTGATATTACTATGATTTGATACTGATGAATATTGAACTGTTTTTTTAGTTACTTTTTATCTTTTTTTTTTTTTTCAAATGAGTAGAGCAGGACCGTGCTTTGTCCTTTTTATGAATGAAAAGTAAATTACAATTAAATAAATGTATTAATGTTACTCAAAATATAATAACTGTCTTTTGAATTGGAGCTCTCTAATTTCATAGCAGTGATGTGGTCATCTGTGACAGTAAAGGTATGGATGGAATGAGGTCCTGTGTGTCCCTGCCCTGCCTTCTTGTGAGTTTTGCTGGAGTTAAAGAGCTTTCATGGGATAAGGGTGGCTATTTTGCTTTGATTATAGGTGATATAGATAGAAAGGTTTGCCTGACGTCAGTGACGGAGAGTCTCCTGAGACCTCTTCAGCATTTTTGGAAGCAAGAGTTAACCAAGCAGAGTATTTTTTTCAGGCAATGTTTTCTGCTCCAGTAGATAGAGTACAAAGAAAGGTGGCTGAAATGGCAAAACTTCATACTGATTAAATGCTTTGTGTCATCACAATACTTTCAAGAGGTGACATCACGTATAGCTGGCTGAGATACTGCCTGCCTTTGAGGGGTCACGTTCAGGCCCTAAAAAGCACAAAATGTGGCATATAAGAAGTTGGTGAAGCTGATGGTCATATTGCAGAACTTGGTTTCATTTATCTTCAGAGACGGCAAATGAGAAGAGTCAAGGAGAGAATGTGTTCCTCTGCTCCGCACCTAAAAGACTGTCTAGTCAATCTGAGCAGGGCTCAGACCTGGGGAGGAAGAGATTATCACTACTTTGATTAGGTAGGTTTTGGATTTTTATCTTGGTCTCTAAGAGAAATAAGGGTTTGAGTCTCTGTCTGCCAGTTCTCTGCTAATGATTTCAAACTTCTTGGGCGGTGGCAGACAAATTCAGCAGCTATTTTACTGAAGAAACTCATAGTCTGAGTAGAAGGTAGAGATTTAAATCAGGAATTTGCATCGAAGGCGGTTGCAGCATGGTCACTGGTCTTACCTGTTCTGTTTGGCCTGGCAGATGCCCAGCCAGCAAACACCTCCAAGCCAGGCACGGCTCGCCTGGCTCCTGCCTTGCCCAGGGGCTGGACAGCAGGGGGTGAGTATCGGCTGGGGGGAGGCCTGAGCACATGGCACGGCAGGAGTCGGAAGCTGAGATCATTGCAGTGACACAGTGAAGAGGGGAGGAATGGGGCATAGAACATCAGCCCATGGGAGAAAAGGATCATTCTTTCCACTCTTCAAAGAACAACTTGGTTTTGTTTGTGAGTCTTCTTTGTTTCCAGACTCCAGAGCCTCTAGCTACAGAAGATGATAAAAAAATATGGCTTTAAATATTAGATATCTGGCTGAAGACCAGATCTTCCAGTCTTGATCTGCCTCAGCATTGCATTAAGCTACACTTCCTATTGGAATTAAAACAACAGACATCAGGTAATACCCAAATACATTCCAGTACAGATCTTGAAATAGTTCCAAATGCTATTGTTTGGACATTTTGTTTATTTAAATACATCATGGAAATGTCTGTCTTTCAGGTTATGACAGTACAGTATGGGCTAAGGATATTCCTTTGGCAGCAATATTAATTTACGTAGCTCTTAGCACTTATTTATGCTCCATCCTTGCACATGTCATCCAGTGGAATCTGTTCACAGTGTTAGGACATTGGCACTATGTGGGAACCACCTGCCTTCTGCACAGAGCAGCGAGGTCTTGCAGAGGAAGATTGCCCCTCTCTATTTCTGCCAGAGGTGATCCATTTTTCTTTAACTCTTCTACCACTAGTTCCTTTCGTTTTGTCATTTTAACATCCTTCTTATTTCCTAAAACAGAAGAAAGGACAGAAAGCACAAAAGTCCACAATTGGAACATAAAAAATAATGTTCACATCTCAAAAAGTAGCAGCACTGCCTTTTCTTCTATTGACAGGCTAGCATGGTATTTTTTTTTTTACCTGAATGCCAGTTAACCAAGTCTGCTCTAAAGGATGTTTTGAAAAGACACATGAAAAGTGTTTCCTTCACCTTAGTTGATCTTGACTCTAGTCTATTCTCCTGATTAATATGGATGACACTGGAAATTACACCAATTTTTGTTTCCCAAAATACCTAGAAAACTCATGATTTAGCAACCTCCACAGGCAAACGCCAGTGAGTACTGATGAGTGGCCTTTACTGGTCTATAGTTAGTCTAATAGTCTCTTTAAAACCTAATGCTTTTGGTCTTTAGTGTGTTGTCACAGCCACTACCAGCTTCACAAAAAGGTATGAAATACTTTCTCTCCTAAAGGAGGTAGCAGAAACGGCATAGTGCCTTCTGATTCCTAGAGGGATCTGTTTCTGAGCATTTGAACCTACTTGCTGCCCTCTACTCATGGCGGATCGCAGTGGAGCCATACAGCCCTTCTGTATTTTAATATTAGGCTTGGTCAGCGCTAGGGAGTTGTGCCAGAACCATACATCATCTCGGGGAGGAAAGAATCAGGCACTGCCCAGCCCAAAACGCTGGGTCAGCAAAGCATCTAGCATAAATGCACATATGCTGGTACTGGGTTAGCTAGTGTTACATGGGAAAGTGGGATAATTACCCTGGCAAAAAATGTCTGTCGCACGGGCTCTGCACCTGTCAGGAGGAGGCGTTCGACAGCCTGGCAGCAGAGGCACCACGCCGAAGGCTGGTTCCCATCAGGAGGTACACCCCAAGAGCACTGGGAGGGACAGCAGAGGTGCACATCTCCAACTGCAGNACAAGACACTGAATTCTTCTCCCACCCGGACGGGAGGAGAGAAGCAAATATTTTCCCGGATTAAGGCCTGTGCCATGTGAACAGGGAGGATTTCAGCACCCGGCAGCTGAGCTGAGCAGGCAGCACTCCCCTCGCTGGCGAGCCCTGAAGCGAGCAGGCTTTGGGAGCGCACAGCGTCAGCCGCTCAGAGCCCCGTGCCCGTAACCGGATTAGCTGTGCGGTGACGTTCGTTTGTGATTCTCACAGGAAGAAAGATATAAAAGCACAAAGTTCCCAGAGGCGCTCAGCTTGAGGGATTTATCCTGTCCAGACAGCTCCTCGTGTGCAGCCGCTCTGCAGTGCCTGCAGCACGGTAGCGCTCATGGGACGCAGCGGCTGATTTGTGCTGGTGGAGCCAAATGGTGTTTCCACACTGCTGAATCCTCGTGCTGTCCACAGCAGGGCTGTTCGATACAAACCGCCCATTAGGCACTGTCCCGGCGTCTCCCAGGACTGTATTTTGGGTGGTGCAGCCCTGAGCCATGCCAAGCTTGTGAGCCATGCCTGAGCCATGCCATTGCAACTGCTTGGCAGCCGCTTGGCAGCGGACGTGTCTGGCACTACCAGCTGCACGTTTGGTTTTTTTTAGTTTTCTGCTCAAAATCTTCAGGATTCCTGTAGGTTCTGAAAAAGCTCAGTTCCTGCTACTTACCTGTATCTGCAATTCAAAGTGGGACGGGGACGTGCACAGGGCTTTAGGGCAAGGCCTGTGTGTGACGAGGCCTTTGCTCAGCCACCTCTTACGCCTCATCATTAAACTCTTTTGTGTCAGTTGCCTTGCAAGTCCACATTTAGCCAATAATATTCATGAAATCATATATTGTTTTCTCTGCTCTTTTGACAAGCCCAGGAGGTTTTAACTATAAGTGCTGAGACACATGCATCAGTCAGAGCTTCTCTATGACAGCACTCCAAAGCAGTTAATTACTGAACTTAATTTAACTCTAATGCATACCAGGCTGCCTATGGATTGATCTGTAGCTCAAAGAGCTGTCAAAAATCACCCAGGTCTCCATGAAGCCCCTCTGCGCCTGCCCTGTCAGAGCACTGCAGCACCACTGCAGGCCTCCAAAACATGTGCCAAGGCCAAGATGATGTCTCCTCTGGCACCAAATCCCAAGACCCTTCAGCCATCTTTGGTCCCTGATTTGATGTCAAGTGAAATGTAGGTGATGGAACAACACAAAAGGGTCTGTAGGGCATGGGTGTATTTATGTGTGTGGGCCTTGTACAAGTAGGTTAAAGAATGTCTTGGGATTATAACAGAATCTGACAAAAAAATAATACCTTAAGCAAAAAAAAAAAAAAAAAATCAAAAAAACAGAAACAGAGATGAGCTCTGCAGCTTTTGTGGCAGCTTCTATATAGGCAGTTTAAACTTTGTGCTCCCAGAGCCAAAAAGAGCATGCAGAATGATTCCACTGGGTTCTCCTCAGCACAGTTCTCCATCATTAACCTACGGCACTGACTTTTCTGTTACGTTGTGGATGTGAGGATTTAAGACAGCAATACAGGAGAAAAGAGGGGAGAAGAATTCTATTTAAACAAGGGAGGAATCAATAATTCAAACTCTCAAGACTAAGCCAAACATGCTAATACAAATGACCTAGAAAATAGCATAACTTTTCACTATTAGTAACTCCATGTTGGTATACAGCACAGTAACCTGCTCCTTTGGAGTTTATTGATTTCAGGAGATAGGAAAACAGGATTTTTTTATATAGAAACAGCATAATTGCTGACTTGGTCTTTTTTTAATCCGTACTGAGCAGAAGCCTTCGCTCTGTCAGGAACATGGGGTCACAGAATGCATTAACTTAGTTAACACAGTTTATTTCTCTACCAGGCTTCTTCCAGAATATCCTTCCTGGGATATGATAACCTAGTGGCTTCTGGTTAGTGCTCTCCCTGTGCTCAGCCCTCCAGCAAACATGAACTGAAATAGTGTCATGGTTTAACCCAGCAGGCAGCTAAACATGACACAGCCGTTCACTCACCCCCCCTCAGTGGGGTGAGGGCGAGAATCACAAAAAAGGTAAAACTCGTGGGTTGAGATAAAGACAATAGAATAGGACAGAAAAGGAAGAGAAAATAATAATAATGAGAAAAGAATATACAGAACAAGTGATACACAATGCAATTGTTCACCACCCGCTGACCGATGCCCAGCTCATTCCTGAGCAGCAGCCCCCCAACCAGCTTTCCCCCATTTTCTGTACTGAGCGTGACGTCAGATGGTATGGAATAGCCCTTTGGCCGGTTTGGATCAGCTGTCCTGGCTGTGCCCCCTGCCAGCTTCTTCTGCACCTG
>VZTL01062946.1:62339-103971 GCA_013400535.1 Scopus umbretta
TCCGTTACCAGCACCATGTATGGGAAGCCAGCCAGGGACTCTTCCATGAGCTGTTCAGCCCTGAGACCAGCTGGTCACCCTCACCACTGCTCATCACAAGCAGAGTTCACCCAGGAGAGCTGCGCTCAGTGCTGAAGCTAGGTAGGATCCGTCTGGATAGCTGCTTACCTTCTATGAATATAAAGGGAAGCTGAGGGAGGCTAGCTGCCTAAAAATGGTGGCCAACATATAGTTTTCTGCAGCAAGATCTTGAAATGCTGGAAAACTTAGATTAATCACCAGTGAAATACTTGAACCTTATTATACCACAAGTAAAATCCTGTGGGATGTCTGCTCAAGAGAAACTGAATTTGTACCACGCTAGCACAGATGAAACTCAAGGCAACCAAAGTGAAGGAGTTAGTACTGTGAAATATGCCACTGGAGAAATAACAGAGAAATAAAAAGATTATTTCTAATGATATCCTTAAAATCAAAGTGTTGTTGACAGTATTAGCTTCTCAGGAATTAATGAACTAGAACCTACTGTGAGAATAATTGCATGTAAACTACAATAATACTGATGTTATGCCAGAAGCTGTGATGTCTATCGAGAATTAATTTACAAAATCAAAACTCAAAGGAAGTCAACTCCGTTTATGACCTTTAAAAAATGCAAGTAAACACAGGATGCAAAAAATCTCATGAGAAAACACACTTGTAGAACTGCAGTGTAAAACCTTGCATCTAGAAGATACTTTTCTAAAATCAAAAAATATATAATCAGTATTTGAAGCATTTCCCTTCTCATGTTTATTTCTAGAAAGTGGTGGTGTGGTTTCTGATTTCCATATTCCTGGTCTAATAACTATTAATTTTTCATCGGGCTAGTGTTCTCTGCTGGTTTCTTGGAATAAATATGAGAAAACAAGTTATATCCTTCTGTAGCTCTTCATCCATCCCATGAGTAGATTGTCCATAAGCACATCGACAGAGAAGAGATATAAGGACCAGGGCAGCCCCTGCCCCAGCAATGCTGCAGCAGGGCTGGTCTCCAGCTCCCCACAGCACTGCCCTGCCCAGCCATGGGCCCTGCTGAACCAGGCCCACCTGCAGGTCCATGTCCCACCCCATTCCCATCCCCATCCCGTCCCTGTCCCTTCCCCATCCCCAGAGAGGTGCCCGATGCCTGGGGCTGGGGCTGCCCCTCATGACCTTGGCTGCCCTGCTCCCTGTATGCCCCGTGGGTCACCAACCTTGCCATGCTCTGCCATTGCCAGTGATGTCTCCTATATCAGTGCCAGAAACTATTCAAGGTATTCAAGAAACTAATGTGGCGAAGCAGTTGAATTTGGCAGATTTGCCATAAAGAGCCTTAAAAATCCATGTGGATCTGAAATCAAGTAAATTGATTGTACATTGGGTAATAACATTATTATGCCTCATGTATAATAGTGATGGAGCATGGCAGATTGAGAGTGGATCTGTGAAAACAAGATCTGTGTGACTGACTGGTAATTGGGCTTTTTTTCTTGTTTGTTTGGTTTCTTCATTTATGGATTTAACTGAGCAGGAGGCTTTGAAAGAACAACAGGTGGGAAAGAAAAGAAAGTCTCAGGATAGCCATGTCTCAGCAAATTCAGCAGACCCATTCAGCAAACATGCAAGACCTATTTCCTTTGAAGGTTTCACCTTTATTCTTGAGCCATCTCTACTGGGAAGGATCAAAGGAGGAAATGTAGAGTGAACCATTCCCAATCCAGAAAGGGCTTTCCTTTGCAGGGGGCCATAACTGATTGGGAAGGGATCCAGGGATCTCCTAGGGATATCAAGCCAGGAGGAGCACGGCAGCCCTGCCCCAGGACTTG
Organism: Scopus umbretta; assembly: GCA_013400535.1. Classification (NCBI taxonomy): domain Eukaryota; kingdom Metazoa; phylum Chordata; class Aves; order Pelecaniformes; family Scopidae; genus Scopus; species Scopus umbretta. The sequence goes on from VZTL01062946.1 coordinate 64,187, forward strand.
GGGCAAGAGCAGGCAGACAGGATTGCTGTACTAAACCTCAACAAATACGCAGCTGCTCTTGTGATCACGGACAAGAAAGAAAGATCTCAAGTACTTTATGTCTATGAACATCATGTCCACTGCGTGTTTACTGCTGGTGAAGCTAGGAACAGCATGAGAAAGCAATATGGAGTATTTCTGAAAGCTTTTATTCCTCCCTGCATCAAAAACTAGTAAAGAGTGACTTGAAGTGAAGGTCACAGATCTGCAAAAGTTCAGTGGTGAGCAGAGTAAGAGCACGTCCTAGAGTAAGTGGGTGCAGTGAAAGAGTGTGCCTGAGCTTTGTGGATTCACTGGTGAGCAGCGAGGATGGAATAGGTCATGGACTTTAAATGAACCAGCCCAAATCATTCACAGGTCTTGGATACAGTTTGTAAGCTAGGAGAAGTGAATGAATGAAAGCTGTCACTACTGGCACCAACAGCTATCAGCGGATACCTCTTTCTCAAACAAGGCTGTGAGGCTCGGGCCTGAGCTCTGTTCCACAAAGATGCGGCCATTGCTGGGTGGCCATGCAGTCTCTTCAGCTGGCCTGTGTTACACAACAGTGCAGTTAGCCATGTGCCATTGCTCACAGGGGCAGTAATTAAGATTAAGGAGCTATGCAAGATATTTTGTTGACCAGCGACTGGATTGTCTGTGGCTGGCACTTTGACCTTCTTCCCCAGTATCTAGTCTCTTGTCTCTAGTTCCTGATCCTGATCTCCTATGGGACATACCAGCAGGATCTGTAAATTATTTGTGTGTCCAATCTGCTGAAAGAACTGTGTAAAAGGGTTAAACAGTAGCTAAATCAAATACGTAATCACCCAGCTTGTCTGTGGTATAACTGCAAGCAAAATCTAGATAATGCAAATGGAGTACACTTGATTAAGGGCACATGAAAAAGCATGATGTGGATTTGTGAAGATACCCATTAAAGTATCCATCTGTTTGGGGGTTTTTACTTCCTTTGGCTCATAACAGGAAGCCTCCGTTAATTTCCTTTATAAAGTGTGCGGTCAACAAGAAATTAAAAGTAATTCACATTAAAAAAAATATGAAAACAAGTAATATATGTACAATGAAGATGTTTGGAAAAAAATCCTTCAATTATGGATACTAATGTTTCTGTCCATTAAGCACCAAAAATTAATTTTCTGGAATGGATGTATCAAAATTACCTCTCATTACAAGCTGATGACTGCCAGATGTTAATAAACTATTCCTAAATGCTTATCATTAGGTATAATAATGACTAAGCTCACAAAGTGTTTCGTGCGTATGTGCCTGTAAACCACAGCCTGGAGAGCAATGGCTATATACTCTTTTTTTAAACAATAATGTGTGATGTAAAAAACACTTGTTCTCTACCAGGCAATAAGAAGAAAAAAACCCTCACTTCAGCCCAGAGTAGTCTAAGAACTAACATGGGAGCCTTTCCACTGCATTTTGTGGTCAATGTTTGGCCTACAGGTAAATAATTTTTTTGGCTAGGGCTACATCCACTATTTACTCAGTCAATGCCCATATGCTAAATCAACTGTCAAAAAGCTCAACTTTTGTTGGCTGAAGGGCAAAAGAGTTAAACAGCACATTTTTATATTCTTTTCATTGTAAGATCCATTAATACACCTCCCCAGAAGGACAACACAAAACCTGATCCTGCCTGAGGCATTTGTGGCAGGTGCTGGCTATAATGACTGATAATACTGCAGACTCTAGCTGGGAAGATTGCTTCTGGAGGATGCCTACAGCAGAGGTATAGAAGAATTTCTTTCCTCTCTAAGTATTTATTTTCTAAATGTTGTGCTATTTTAATGTATCTCCTGCCTTCTTCTGTTTGTTACAGCAATGTCCCAATCTATGCACTCCGAGCACTTGCTGGGTAACTTGAAAAGCCACAAAGGAGTTCCTACACTTCTATTTCTGCAGCGCTGCACTCCTCAACAACACAGAGGGGTAGGAGATACCCTGAATTAACTTCCCTCCCATAATGTGTGTTAGGGGAGTTCATCTATCAAATCCTGGTCTATTTAACATTGTAGGCTTTCATTCCATTTTGATTAAATCTAGCCAACAACCAAGGGAGTTGGGATCCCAGCCGACATCTTGCAGAGCCTGCCCTGCAGGGCTGGGGGAAGCCTTTGCCCTCCCAGGCAGAGCTGAGATTTGCTGCGTAATTCTTCTGTGCTTCCCTGGCTACAATTTTGTAGGAAGGGAGAGGCTATGACTGCACAACAGGGAACAAGGCAAGACTGAACTGTTGGGTTACTATTGCTACTGGGAGAGGACAGGGTTGGTTTGGCATCTGTTTGAACAGGTAGGGACAGGCACAGCTTTCCTGGGAAAGGTCTGCATCCCCCATGCTGGGAACTCTTCCTCACCGGCAGCAGCAGCAAGCAGGCTCACTCTGTGGGGCTGTGCCAGCAAAAGAGCCAAAAAGATGGCTCTGTGCTTTCAGCAGGAGGAAAAATAAGCACTAGGGCCTGCTTTCCCCTCACTGAAGCTGCTACCCCCTCAACACATGCACCAGAGACAGCTCTGCAGACCCATAAGAGCACTGACCTCAGGGAACAACTTTCACCAGCAAAAAATCTCCTTATCTTGGTAGCTCAGTGCCTTTCAGTTCTGCTCAGAGATCTTTGCTTTTCTCATGTATGATTCATGAGATTTAGCAGCTACACATTGTTATGGAAAGCATTAAAGCACGTATGGGAAATCTAATTTTCTATACCACTTTGGTCTGCAATGTCTTAAATCAGCTAACAGAGTGATTTTTTTGCTGGAAGAATTTCTTAAACCACTGAATTCATTTCAGTGCTGTATTTTATGTTTACTCCTATCATGTCATGTAAAATTTCTCTCTTCATTCTTTCTTTGGAGGAAGTACAACTGTCTGAGCTTAGCATGTATACTAAAGACCTGAACAACTTGACTGACTTGTTTAAATCCAGTCCTCAAAGTCTAAAACTCCCAACAGTCTAAAAGCAGTGCTCTTCCTCCAGAGAAATACAGGAAAAAATCAGCAAGATGTGGAGGTAGCTTCCTACGGCTACCCCTTTTGCACAGCCCACTGGGATTTACCGAGTGCAGGTCAGGTCCCCCTGGGAAGATGGGCAGGGGGCTTGAGCAACAGCTCTGGCCACCAAATGCTGAGCTGCCCCACGCACCACCCTCATGCAGTAACTGGAGATGGGGGGGAATACATGATTTTTCCTGTCACCCAGTTGGTAAAGATCCCCCAAATCTGTCACAAGGGCAAGTATAATATATTTGCTTTCTTTTCTCTAGTTGCTCTGGAGAGTTTCAGATCACAGCTCTAGCTCCCTGGGGGACTCAGCAGGGCACTGACCAGACCGTTGCTGTTGTTGTGAGGACTTCAGGAGTGATGAACATCAGCTCTCCAGGCGCAGCACCGGAAAGGGAAAGTCAGCAGCACCAGGAGAAAGGGGAATGGAGGCCAACAGGTGCCCGCAGTGAAAAAGATACAGCGAGTGAAGAAAAGCAGCCTTCAGACACTGCTGGGCTGCTGTGGGGAGGGTGGCACTGCCTGGACATGGCTGCTCCACTCCCATGGGGCAGAGACAGTGTGTTGCTCTGGCCCAGGCTGAGAAAAATGTCACTTTCCCTGTGTGGTCCTTTCCCTTCCCTCTGTCCTTTCTCTAATTTCCCCCATGCTGCAATTCCCTGATACCTAATTGAATGTACGGGATTGAATTAGTGGTCCAGGCAAGTGATGGGTGGGGAAAAAATCTTCCCAGCTGAGAAAGGAGCTGCCAGGAGCCAAAATCCTTGCAAAAAGGCAGTGCTTTCCCCAGCCAAAAATGCTTGCTTCTCTCTAACTAGGCAGCATGTCCTCTGCACCCCCACTCGGGATCCCCTGAGCTGAAAGATGGCTTTCCCAGCCATGACACGGTGGGGACCCAGGAGTTTGAACTTGAATAAGGACTCAAAGCGGCTCATTAGCTTGTGGGGTGACGTCAGCAACCTCTGTTTATGCCTACTGACAGAAATTAGACACCTACCGACTGAAGTAACAGCTGAGCAATGTTTTTTTGAAGATATCAGTGGCGCCTGACTGGTGGGATCAGGCACCTACATACCTTTGAGGTACTGGGCCAAGGAGATTAAGTGACTTGCCCACGGTCACATAGGAAATCTATGGCAGAGCCAAGAACTGAAACCAACTTTCAAATGACTTAACCACAAGATTACCATTCTTCCATGTATTAAATTATTAATTCTGATGCTTGTCAGGAAGCCTGAGGCACAGGACGGGTGCTTATTAATTGGAGCCAGACACATAAACATGCACATTGATTTATGTATTCATATATTTCAAACTGGATGAAAGAACTATCTGGTATCTCATTTTGGATCTTACTTTAGTCACTCTCCTCCTGGTTTACATAGAGTTGAGGATGCACTGGAAAACAACCAGTTTTCTCCTATATATGGAACATTTGCTTATGGGTCTATACATGCAGTAGGATTCATTAGAATTTGGGAAGGTTGGTTTCACTGTGTATCATCTCAGTCCATCTTTCAGATTTAGAAATTGTTGTCACACATTCCTGGCCAGGGCTTGTTTCTCCATTAAGCCAACATGGCAACAGTATATTTTCACTAGTCTGGGTTTAGTTCAATTGCTTGTAATACCTGCGGTTCTTTCATTGTTCTTTGTTCCCTTGAGAAATGAAAAAAGAAAATAGCCAGGGAGGATGGAGGACAGTGACACTGCCAAAGTCTAGGCGCTCAACTGGGATGCCTATGTTAGGAAATGAGTCTCCCTCTCCTCCTTTCAGAGTCAGTGGATGAGGGTAACTTCCCTGGGGGTGACTCAGAGAGGAGCCTCGGTTAATACGCTCTGACTTGCCCGCTGGGGGAGACGCTCTGTCTGCACTGTCAAGGGAGGCCAGGGAGGCAAGGCTGGCAAATGCAGGCATTTAGGTATTTAAATGTCTGTGTTTGAGTACATTCCTCACACCCTGCACACCTCCTACTTACGCTTGAGGTACAGGGGTTAGGACCATGGAAATACTGGATTTTTATTAGATGTTGTACTCTGAGCTGATACGTAGCTAGAGGGGGGATAACCCAGCAAGATTAAACACATCTGGAATGATGCTGATGTGAATAACCACAGGTACCTTCCAGTTCTGGTGACAAGAAAAGGAGGATGGTCAAGGCCTTTTTGGCATCTAATCAGAACCTTCCCGATCAACTCCCAGCAAGCGAACCGAATACCAGCCATGCGCTGGGCAGGGGAAGGTGGGGGTAGTGGGGCCACTGCTGAGTCAGAACGTTTTAAGGAAAGCAAACTCCAGGAGTGGTGTGACCAGAGCTGAATTTACAGCTTAGACTACAGGGAATGTAAACCTCCACCAGCAGCATTTCTCTGCGTTACATACACCCTGACTGCTCCATAGCTGTACCTACCACATGGAGAATACCCTACCAGCCACCAGGAGTTGTATGTGGTCTCTAGGTAACATCAGTCACTGATCTTACAATATCCTGGGGCAAAATATTTTGGGGTTAGGTTATATTTTCATCAGATTATAATAATCAGATAAGTAAGTTTTGTAAGCCAGGTTGGTGACTTTTAACTTATGTAACGTGGTAACCAGCTACATATCTGGGTATTTCTGATTAGCGTTTTACAACAATATGGGTGCACTTCACCATGTGTAGCGTATTTCACCCTGCAACAATTCAGTAATGCAAGGAATTAGCTTTATTACTCCTCGTAGATAAGGGCCTGAAAGACTTAAATGTAACTGAATAAAAGCATGTGAGTTATTGCTAAATGGTAGAGATTGTTTACTGTTCTTCTCCCCTACACAGAAGGCTAAGCTATGAAAAAGTACCTCCTGTGTATACATAGCATACAGTATCTCTTCCTTCTGCAGCTTGCCAACAAAATGCAGCCAGTTCGTGGTTCAGCATTTGGATTATTTGAATAGCACTATGTGCTTTAGCATGGCAAACACAAGCATGATAAGCTGAAGGACTCGGTAATGGGTAAACACAGTGACAAGTAACATCGAATAGCGACTGAGGAAAATGCATTTAATCAGCTTTCCCTTTCAAAGCCAGTGTAATCTTGCCTTTTCTGTGTCTGTCTCTCTTGTTGGAGTTTGTGTTATATACAGCCACAATCAAACAATAAAGCTGTTGGTCTCAGTGGAATTTACTGGGTGCTTAGCCCTTCTGAAATGTAGGCTATTTACACAGTATTCTAGCTTTTGGTTTCTCATATAGGCATATCTTCATCTAGCCATTCTGTGATACTAGTAGATATTTGTAGATGACAAACCTGCATATAGATACCCAATCTTAATTTGGGGTATCTGTTCAGACACATTTGCGTGCTAGCTAGCCAGGTGTCTTTAAAATATGTTTTTTATTTACTCAAGCAGAGTAAGTCCTGCACCTAGGTGGTATGCCCACACGAGCTGGTATTGGCAGTGTGCAATCTGCAGTACTTTGTACACAGAGGCAGCCTCTCTACAACCATCACTTTTGGAGAAGTCTGAGTGAGCTTTTTGGAAAGGCAGAGAGGGAAAGGGCTTGGATTAGAGAACTTCTTTGGAAGGTGAGCAGCACAGCTCTCAGAGGGGAACCTGGAGGCTAGTTTCAGGAACGACATGTCCATGAAAGACAGAGTGTAGAGAAGCACTAGACTGCGGCCCTGGTTTAAGGGTTTAGCAGTAATACTATAGGACAGGAGGAAGCTGAGGTAGTGAAGAAGTGGGAAACAGCCATCAAGGAAGGGCACAAGCGAAGTTGTCCTTCCTGGAGTAACTTTAACATTGTTCAGGACCTTGAATGTCTAAATACACCTCTCTCAATCTAATGAAATAATTGTATTCTGGGAGATCCCCATCTTTAACCAGTTCATCCTATTCATCAACCAACTCATCCTCAACCAATGAGGCCCTTGAGGAGCCCATGGGTCAAGCTACATGGGCTCAGCATAGCCAAGTCATTATAACCAGGCTTATATACGTGGGCACTGATAAACGTGTCTTTCTCATTCCCCCCAGGGTGGCCAGACATAAACCAAGTTTGGGCCGAGAGCTCTTCCCACAGCTGCCTCTCCGTGTGAGGACACTGCCCTGCCAACACAGCCCTGTAGCACTGGTCTGTGGCTTCCTGTTGGGTCAACTAGGACAACAGAGCTCACATCTGCCCACCCTGCTGGGTAGGCATGCCTTTCGTGTCCTGGTGCTGCAGTAGGTCTCTTTGGAAAAGTAATTCCAAATGCTCAATAACTACGCACTTGTTTTTAAACACCCTCCTCATTTCCTGATGTAGTTGCAAAGTCCTTTGGGTTTTCTGTGTGTGCATGTGCGGGTTTTTTCTTTCCTTCCTCCGTTTCTTGCATTTCCCCTATGAGCATTGACTGTGTTTATCCTTGCTTGGCTGCTGCCCAAAATGCTGCCATCAAAACACATCTATAGAATAAGTGGTGAGTGTTTTAAAGGAATGTAAACAGCCAATAAACTGTTATGGGTTTTGCCCACAGAATCCATGCAGCTTTGATTGTTGGTACTTGTTTTACTTTATTTAATTTGTTGTTGGAAATGTCTTGGGTTTTTTTGTTTCTGCCGGATAACTGCTGTGAGCCCCACAGAATGAATATGACAATATGAGAAGCTATGTTGGGTTACTTCAGGCAAAACTTCAAGGTTGCCGAGAAAGTCCTGAGGGCAGCAAACAGGGCAAGGCAGGCTGACCTGTTCTCTTGGCTTCCATATAGATGCCTGCAGAGGTGTCACAGCAGACTGAGGCATGTGGATCAGCTAAGAAATCTTCTGTCTTCTTCCACATGGATTTTCATAAACTTAGGGCAGTCTGTTACCAAGGGCTGTGTTACTGACAGAGAGAATGGGTTGCCTACCCAAAGGGTGCCAGATAAGGGGAAAAATTCTTAAACCCTGCCAGTGGTGGCTATGGCAAAAGGTTAATTGCAGGTTCCCAGTGAGGAGAGGAACAGAAGGTAGGGAGGGAAGCAGAAGGCACCGTAGGGACTTTGGCCACAACCTTCTACTTAATCCAAAGGAGTCATTTGTGCAGCTGCAGCTGCCACAGGTTCATTTAGCTTCCAGAAATACACTGAGACAAGTGTATGATCTCTTTCTGTATGATCTGTACGATTTTTAAGCTGTAAGAGGTGAAGTAAGGGCTGTACACTATGGCATGGTAGCATGACCAAACCTTTGTGCTGGACTTGTGCCACAGGCTGTCCACACTCAATTATATAATCATTGGAGCTGCAGCTGTAAATGTTGTGGTCACCTGGGATAGAAAGTCAGAGAAGTGGCTGAAGGCTAACCATGTTATTCACAGTGTGCCAGTGGCTTCAGAAAATGCCTCATTAATCACAGTGGTGTGAAGGCTGGGCTAGACTTCGACTCTGGTGCCACGACTGACAGCACGCTACCGGGCCCACGCTGAGCCCCCTCCACCTATGCAGAGTAATCCAAGGAGCCTTCATGTGTTTCCTATGGTATATACCTGCTAGGATAATTGAAAACTATTTTTGCATGAGAATCAAATGAGAAGCATATCTCTGGGAAACTGCTCTCTTCTATCTGAATAATGCTGCTTGTAGAGCTTGGATAATTGATGACTATGGAGAGTGGAGCAGCGGTATGTCTTTTCTCAGAGACACTTAGGGTAGGACTGGAAATATATGCCCACAGAGAACACTCAATTAGAAAGCTATGGTAAGAATCTTGCTCTGCTCTAACTACAGCCATACCCTTCTAGGAGAAAAGCCAATTTCTTAAATTTCTGTTGACAAGTTGAGGACATTTAGATGTGTAATTGAAAGTTTTGGGTAATATGTTGAAATAGAAGGGAAGTGGGGAAAAGACCCCTCCAGAACATGCACAAAGGTCAAATTTCTACCACCCCTTACTCTGCTATGCATTTCCTGTTCCTAACTCAATGTGTACCTGGGGAACATGAAAAAAGGGGAGGCATGTGTGAGGCTCACTGTCACTGCCCTGCTATAGGTCCTTCTTCTCCACCTGATAAGAAATAATGGTGTGTTAGGAATATGTTTGTTTCCAACCAGTTGTTGGCACAAAACTTGGTTATTATTTTACTTTTGCTGGTGCCTAAGGGCAAGACAAAGATTGCAACACATGAAGCAGACAGCTAAAACAGGCAGTGACTAAAGAAAGAAGTATCTGGCAGGAAAATCTAGACCACCTAAGTAAAGCACTTAGATTTCCTACTCAAAGAAATATTTCTGCCTTCAAACATTGATCCAGAAAATTTTACATGTCAAGCAGGGATCGGCACAGAGCAAACCATTATGACATGGTAGGCATAGGGCTACACCTGAATCTCCACCACTCTTTGGCGCTGTCACACCTATTTCAGGGCTCTGTTCAGTTTCTTTGTCCACAGAACATAGAGACCTTCATGTTCATGACAGGGTTAATGGTCTTCTACAGGGGCAGAAGTGCTGAGGCTGCCTCCATGATGGTGGTACCAGCTTGCTCCTCAGACAGGATCTGAGCTGTAGCCTCCCTTAAAAGGAGCATCTGGATAATCCCTGTCTCCCAAGGAATTATAATTCTTGTCTTTAGCCACCGGACAGTAAAACATTCCCAAGAGGAGGCCTGGGGAGGGAACATGTCCCCATCCTCCTGACAAAACCAGTCCTTGCCGACAGGAACGCATGAGTCATAGGGCAGGAAAAGAGCAGGCAAATTGGGGCCTGATACCATCGCTAGGCCCCCTGGCAAGGGGCAGCCTGCTGCCCCATGGCTGCCCTCTAGCTGAGGGGCAGGCAGTGGGACTCCTCTTGGAGGAATCTCCTTCCACCACCGAGGAGCAGGCAGGCACCCAGCTGGCAGTGGACATGGTTTCATAGCTCCTTTCCGCAGAAGCTGTATGTGAGGGAACTAACAGCGAGAGCCCACTTCTCCTGGCCCATTGCTTGAAATGGTAATTACAGTGCAGAAAGAGCCGCTCGTCACACGTGGCCAGTGCCAAACCTATTTCCTACTACATCAAGGAGCTCCCCAAGAGAGACCTGTGCTCTCCTCCACGCCCAGCCAAGCCCAGATTATTGAGAAATTTTCCATGCAACCAGAGAGCACCTGCATAGCTGCATGATCCCTCCTGGGAAGCGGATTCACCTGGATTGGGTCTGATAGAGAGGCCAGGCCAGGACAGGGGTGAGTCTGACAAAGAGAGGGATCATGAGGGGTGGCTCTGAGTATCCTGTCCTTTTTGTCCCTAAGGAACAATTGCGCTGTCCTGGGATGACATCTGAACAGTTTCTGATATCTACTTGCAGATGGGCTATCAGAAACCTTTTGGGGGAGAGTGACATAGCTCATGTGGGATTTGTGGGGCCACACACCGTCCTGCCATCCTGCTTTTCTCCTAGCGGGGACACAAGGGAGAGGCAGATGTGGAGCAATGGATCTGGGCAGAAGAAATGTTTTGCAGAATATTACCTCCTGCATGGCCAGCATGGAGGTTTCAGGACACGGCTGAGCAGGCAGTGGCTGCAGGTCCACCATGCTTCCTGAGCAATGAAATGGTGTCCCTCATATGCTTGAGCATGGTGCTGGGCTTCAGGCTGCCCTGTGCCTCCCTAGTGCTATGACAAGCACTGCAGCAACTGTGCTGTGCGACACTTCCCTGATGATACAATCATCATTCTATGAACCTGAAAAGAGATGGTTCAGTGTTTAGGCTGCAAAGTTTATCAGAACTATGTTTTCCCTCTCCGGCATTTGAGTATCTGGAGTTTCTGCCTCAAATTCATGGTGCTCTCAACTGGGTGGTCTGCATGCCTAATGCCCTACATGTGAAGGAAGAGAAAGCTTAAAAAAAACAGGTATAATTAAATAGATCAGTGCGATGTGTTTAGTGCTCTGCATTATTTACCAGTGAAAGAAGACAGTCTGCATGGAAAGATGTCAGACAGGGCACAGGACTTATAAAGAAGTCTGTCTCTTCCAGTGCATCTAGTGGTTAAAATTCAAAAATGAAACACAACAGATGTGATGCTGAGTTTAAACGGTAGCAGCAATCTAACCCCCTCCTGTGGTCCAACCCACCTGGAAATAGAAGTAGTCTAAAATAATCACTGGTTTATTTAATCTGCAGCTGGATGGCATGTCCAGCTTCATATCTAGCTCTGACATCTTTTGAACCTGGGGAGGGGGTCACTATTTTTCTCCTTAAACACTTCAGTAAGAGTCCTACCAAGTCCTGTACAGACTAATGCACAGTTTTTATATTCACTTCAGGATTGCCATCATCTTATTCTTGATTACTTGGGCTGGTAGGGTTGGGCCCACAGGCATTACAGCAATGTAGTTTATTCAGGTAAATACACTCCTTCAGACATATATATGAAGACCATCCATCTTGTAAGAATTTTAAAGTATTTTCAGTACTAGGTTTACTTTCTAATTGGTCATATGAAAAAATGTGATCTCCCCTAATTTTTTCTAAGCCATTCCTCATTTTCATTCTTGTGGTTTCAGGATCTATGTAAAATATGACACTTGTTACTGTGATTTATGGCTTTAGGTGAACAATATGCTGTATGTGGTGTTAATTGCACTGGATAGAATCCAGAGGCATTAAAATGCTCGTCTTCCCTCCTCTGTGCTAATGAGCTTTGATTTCCAACCTGTCAGCAGGGATTATTTATTAGAGCATTGTGTTTGTGCTTCTCCACAGTAGCTTGAGTGTCAACACTGTCATCCAAGCATCCTCTATTCCCTCCTCCCTCCCTCCATAGTTTTGACACAAGAGAAAAATTGGTTTGTGCTGAGGCTTGGCTTAGGCAGTATCTGAATGCACGCTTTGTGCAGTAGGGTATAACAGGAATAAATACAGGAGTTCAGGAACGGCTACTAAGAGAGGAACGGGTCAGCTTTGGGGAAAAATATACCTTATAATGATACTCCTGATCAAAGAATGAGATATTAAGTATTTTCTTTGGAGTAGATGGAGTCATTTTGTCTGTAGGTTTGAACAGGTGGTGAGAAATCCAGAGCTCCTAATATCTAACAATAGCTCCGAAGGAGTTTCCTCCTTTGGTTTTACGGTAGTCAATTAATCTCCCTACTTAGGTTTCCCATTTCCCAAACAGGGCTAAATGCTTCTTACCTCTCTCAGATAAGAATAGGTTAATTGATTAATATCCACAGAAGAGACTTACCAGATAAAGTTAAGTACTGTCTTTCATAAGAAGTCTGGATTTTCTTCTTAGTTAGTTATAAAAAAAATAGCTTTGACTTTTTCTGATCAGTTCGGGCATTACCACACACAAGTCTGCCTAATGCTTGACAGTATTTCTATCAAACATTTCCATCAAATAGCAGAACAAGTGCATACACTCTCTGAAAAGAAACTAAACCCGTACATTAATATGTCAATGTGGTAACACTTCAAAAACGAAATGATAAGCAGACAGGATGTGTAGGAAAGAAAATATAACAAATGTAAATTCAGCTGTGAAGTATTTCTTATGCTACATCCTTGTTATCATCAAATGCAATATGTTCTGCTGCAGATTTAACTGGAAAAACAGGAGTGAAAAATATGAATAATCAAGGCAGCTGCATTGGTGTTAGATCTGGTTCCTTATATTGTAGCTGATATAAAACTTTAGGATTTCTTTTTTTTTAATTATCTGGTTAATCCAATATGTCTTACCCATTTTTCAGAAGCCTGAATGTTTATCTTTCCTACATGTTTTCATTTTTTTAACTTTGTAGTTATAATGTTGTATTGATATACTTTTTTAATTGTCATGTTTGTTTTGAATTAAAACCAACCTGTCTGCACTTAATAACATGAACAATTAAATATTCTCAGCAAGACTCTCACTGTGCCAGCTGAGTGTCCTCAGAAGATTTTTTTTTTTTAATTGCTTTATATGTTGCTTTTAATTACATTCCTTTCCCAAGCGATTATATCCTCATATAGGCCCCATTCCTGCAAGCTATCCTGGCACAGAAGCAGAGAGTTAAAGGCAGAAGAGTGCTGGGAAGGACTGCCAGGGGAAAAAAGGCCTTTTGGTCAAAACAGAGGGATGCCAGGAAAGTTGTAAGCCTTGCAAAGGCTTCTCTCTGATGAAAAAGCCAAAGAAAAAGTCAAATTGTTTTGGAGGCACGATGAAGCAGGAGGCTGTAGTTATCCACCTGGAGAATACTGGGAGCTCCTGGAGGACCAGGAGGTATGAAGTACAGGAAGGGTCTTCCTTTTGGGGGAAAAAAATACAGTGTGCCTGGGGCTGGGCCCCCTGAATTCCTCTTTTAGCACCACAGGATTAGACCTTGTGTGTTACTTGAGGAGAGAGGTGCAAAGGTGGCATGGTGACCCCAGGGGAGACTTTGCAGAGAGGAGCTGTGATGTCCATGAGCATGCATCCCTGGCTGCAAGGCCATGAATTGGAGGGGAAGAAAAGCTGGTAGGGAAAGGTCCATCTCTGGTCACCCAGAGTTTTCCTGAGGAAAAAAGAAAACTGCTGAAGGAATACATTTTAACAAAGTTAAAACACCGTTACACTTACCTTAGGAAAGGGAGTTTGTACTGACTTCCAGCAACTACAGGCGTAAATTGTGCAGAGACAAAGTCTCGTTCGTCACCAGGACTGAAAATGTTATGAAGCTTTGCAGGACTTTTCAGGTTACAAGAGTTGGGAGAGAGACACAATGGTAGCTATAGCTGACAACTGCCAATGCTGACTGATTACCAGCTGACACAGATGATGAACTTCTGTTATTCCACTGACTGGAGCCAAAAAACCAAACATGGACAGCTTTAAAACTATAGATTTTTGCATTAAGACTATCCTAATTTACTGACCATGCCATCTACACACATAAGCCAAACCACCTCAGCATGCCTTTCCTGCACTAACCTTCATTTCTTCAGCTCAGACTGAAGACTGAAACACCTTTAGTGATAAAACTGTGCATCTTCGCATTTGAAAGTCTCTTAATGTTAGCTACTCAATCTTGTTATACCTTCTAAAATGAAAGTGGTTCTATTATTCTCTTTATCTGGTGTATAGGCAGCTTGACAGGTCTAAGCATGATGAGAATTAATTAAAAAAAAACAGGGTTCATATTTTCAGATTTTTTTTTTTCCCTAGCAATCAGAACTCTAGACAGCAATGTCTGGTGGAGGGTTGTTTCCCTTTTAATGCAAGTTGCACTTCTGACATGATTGCATGATTCCCAGAGACCAGGCAATAGCAGTCGACTATACAAATGATGGTGGTTTAAAGCAATATATTATTTTTAAAGATTCTCACTCATTCCTGCCTTCCAGTTGGAGTTTCTACTTACTCAGTTAGACCTTGGCAACCTAAAGAGTTAATTTCACATTCTGCACAAATGCAGTGGTGGAATCAAGATCAACCTCACATTAGGAATGCATGATTAGTTGCCTGGTAATGATGACCCTGAAATCCTTGACTTGGTTATTGATTTCCAAAATACAGTCACTCTTCTATAACAGTAACCTCCATTCTTGATGTCAAGGTTAATGACATTATATTAACTGTATTCAAGTGCGTATTGTTCAAATGAACTTAGCTTATCAGGTAATCCAGATTGCTCCCAAGCGCCACCTCTTTATTTAACAGCTAGCAGTCATAATTGATTTTTTTGTATTAATTTTAAAGCAAAGTTACCTCGTAAGCACTAATGAGCTTGCCTGACTGTGTATATGAGAGAATACAAGGAAGGAAATTATGCAAATTTTAATTCTTTCTTAGATTCTTCCTTTGACTTTTAACAGATGAAAAATAGCTTTTACTAGGTGAGATGATGTTGCCTTTATGGAAATAATTCTTGGAGGACCTCCTTGGTGTAATTTGGCCACTTCTTAATCAAGTTTTTCAAGGAGTGCAGCCAGTGTTGTGATCTCCACCTCAGGTCTAGTCTCTGGAAAGTAAAAAAGAAACAGAAATGAGCTGTGTTGTCTCATTCTACAGTGGTTTTCTCCCTGCAAAGTGGTTCACACTCATGTCACTTCAGTGAAGATGCTGATGTTTGGCAGCTTTTGATTTCTTCAGGGACTCAGTGCATCTGCTAGAGGAAAGATTACCAAAAGTAAGTGCAGAGCTGCTGTGAAATATTAGAAATGGGGAAACAAATTTCATTTTTTTCAGTTGCTTACCATGAGAAAGGAAAGCTCTAGCACATGAATCTAGGTGTGTACGTAGGGTCCTCTGTGCAATCTGGCACCGAAAGCTGGGGCAAATACACCTCTTTCTATATCCAAAGGTGCAGGAGAGCTCAGGCCCCCCATTCTGGGAGCAGGATGTGAAGGCCAAGGCTATTTTCCTAGTAAAAGCTGTTTTTTCTGGAGCAGTGAACACCAATGAACTGAGGAGACAGAGGAGAATTGTCCTTATGACAAAATGTTTTACAGAAAGAATGTAAAGTCTGTCTTTTCTGAAAGTGTCGCTGTAATATCAACACAAGAATGCATTGTTGTTTCTTTTTTATGATACACTAATACATCTTTAAACCAAGTTTCTTGGGTGGGCATAGATGAAGAGCATAGGTATCTATGTATCTGTATTATGAAATTGTAACATACATGTATCTACACAGAAGCATGCTCTTTATTTGTTTTTTTCCATTCCTTTTACCCTTCATCATTGCTCTTAGATATATTTGCTGTACACAGCAATAAGAGGAGGAAAGCAGCTGAGTCATTGCACCCAGCAGGTTTGTACTGCTGCAAGCTCAAAAATGAAGATAATAAAAGCACAGTAATACTGCATAGAAGCAGCAGGAGCATGAAAGCCAGTATGTGCCAAAAATAAGACAGTGATAACTAAATCAGAAAGTAAGTTAAGTTTCTTTGTCAAATCCTGTATTTAACATATATTAATGCTAAAGGAGCCAGAGCAGGGAAAAGCAAGTCCACCTGTATATGAATAATTTTTGTGATCTGCTGAATACAGATGTCCTTTAGCCACATAAAAAATTGGGATGGGAGATCTTAGGTTTATAGCCTTTGCACTGTGCAGTAGTTGAGATTTTTAATTTTCCTCATGAAAATGAGGAATGACTCATGATCTATGATTTTCAGACTGAAAAAATTTCCCCTCGTAAATAATTCAGGTTCTCTTCCTGTGACTGCAACACAAGCCTGCTTTTCTACCTGCCCGCAGTTATGTGCACAGCACGATATGTAAGAGTGCCCATATTAAAAGATTTATTAAAATTATTGCTATGAGAAACTTAGAGTGCTGTGGGTACCATTTCTTTGAATGGCCTTCCATGACTTCATTTTGAAGACACTTTTCTTCCAATACAAATCATCCATAAGCCTACACAGGAGACACTAGCTGGCATTCTGTTCCTGGTTATCTGGTATTATTCAGAGAGAAAACAAATGCATGCCCAGGGTGGGGACCCCAGGAAAGGGAATTTGGCCGTTGAGGTGCAGGGGATTGCATGTTGCTTTGTGGAAGCGGTGGCATGCCCTTAGAGAGCCCCATGAGGGCACCCCAGGGTGGGTGCTCACGGCTCCCCTGGCTATGCCACCAGCCCCGTGCTCTAACATGAGGACTGAGGGGATGGAAGGTGCTGCCAAGGTGCAGTTCAGAAAAAAACAAGTGGCATTGCAATGTTGATTAGCAATAGCTGCAGCCTCCGCATCAAACCTGAAAAGCACTTGAAATTTCTCAGTAGAAGTGATTGGTGTCTTATGTAGGAACTCTTTCTGAAGATCTGTTGGAGAGCAAGGGGAGATGACTGGACAGTTTAAGTCTTGAGTGTGTGTCTTTTTACTACAAATAAACTTTTCACTTAATGTTCAGAAAACTGTAATATATGGGTTGATATCTGACAACCTGTGAACAAGAGACATCTCTCCTAAGTGCCACATGGAGACATTGCCTTTCTTTACTGTAATAAAAGGCAGCTCCAATCCCAACTTCTAGTGCCTTCTCCTTGTGGAAGGAGACAGTCCTGCAGGCCATAAATTTCTCCAGCAGGCAGAATTGCTGCAGGGGTGCTGTGAGGGTCACAGGAGGACAATGCCAAGGGATGGGGAGCAATGGGTGACAGCAGTGGGGTCATCGCAGCAGCAAGCTTCAGAGGAGTAGTGGCTGTAGCAGTAGTGTTGCAGGGCTGGATAGTAGGTGATGAAGCAGCAGCAGAGCATTGGTTTGGTGGTGGCAAATGGCTGGGTTGAACTGAAGCCATGGAGAGCATGTTTAAAGATGGAGCTACTGTGTGGGTCTTGTATCTAGAAACAGACCTGTGAACACTTTAACTGAAAGAGGTAGCAGACATCATATATTTCATATCCTTTGAGAAAGAGATCTGCTTGCTAATCCTCCAAGCCTAGGCAGTGAGCTATGAGTGATGTATAAGCAGGTAGCAGCTAGCTACTGCCTCACTCAGCTGAAAGAGGCATTTCAGGACTATTGCCAACATACCTTGGAACAGCAGTAGTTTCATCTCATGATAGTTATTCAGATTTTCTGAGCTGATTTTTAAATTATTATTCTTCCCCAACTCCCACAAAAAAAACCCCAAACCAAACACCGTTTACTTAAACCTTTCTTTCTAAACCAATTTTCTGCCACCCAGGAAATATTGCTTGGTTTTAAGCCCCCAATTTGATTTAGTTACCTACATCTGAGTACTGTGAGGAAACACTTTAGTGTTTCTGATAAAAGCCTCTAGAAAAATGAACCTGGCACATTTGCTGCCTGACACTGCCTGGCAAACATTCAGCAGCAAGGATACAAAAGCTTTTATCCTAGTGCTTGTAAAAGTAGACCTCAGTCTTACATCTAACTCTGAGCAGACACTGGGATTTGCCCGCATGCAGTTATTGGGAAAAAATGGGGCATATCAGATCTCTGACAAGACCTCCAATGCCGATGTTTTTTCCAGGACGTATTTTCAGTGTTGCTTCTCTCTGCTTGTCCAACTTGAATACTCCTGAGAACAGGGAGATGATGAGAATTAGTGCCTGTTTGCATTAACCCAAACTTTATTGTCACTTAATTAGCCATGATTAATGTCAGGAGGCAAAGGAAAAGCATCAAGCTATTTTCAACAGTGCTGTACTGATGAGTTCAGAAAAAACAAGTAGTGGCATTGCAATGTTGATTACTATAAAATCCAGCCAAAAGATGCATTGTTTTGAAGGCGAGGTTTAGCCTTCAGCCTCTGACAACATCCTGGTAAATTGCCAGTGACTGTGACCCCTAGAAACCTCACTTAAGCAGCATGAACCAAAAATACAAACACTCTCCCCAAAATTAAAAACAAAGGAGAAAATATTACCCAGAATTACTCAATAATCATGAATCTGTGTAAACTGTATTTGGGTAATATATTCTTAGTGGTTTCAGAGAAACAGAACAGCCCAGTTTTATACTGGCACTATTCCTTACTAATCTCACAAGTTTAATACACAGTCCTGATCCACTGCCAAAAATAATTCCATAGGTTGATTCGGATACCTGCTAGGTCTCGCAAAGTAGACCAAACAGCTGTAGGCTAGTGGGAAGAGCAATAGATGTGGCAGGCCTGGCATTTTAACTAAGTTGCTAGAAACATCTAAGCTCTCCAAGAGCTCTTTTTCAAATCTTTTCAAGGGGAAAATGGAAGAAATGAAAATCAAATTAAGATTGATACTGTAACTTTCCTGAGTTCTTCATTGGGAAACCTGGGACTTGTGACGGCAGGGTGAGTTCTTGGTGGCTGCCTGTGCCAGGTGATGATCTAATCCAAAGAATTAGGGGAAAGGGAATGATTTGAAAATAGACAGAATGCTGATGAATTATTTTCTCCAATGGATGTGACTGTATAGTCTTTCTAAAGGTTCAAGGGAAAGCATGCACATCTGTTCTTCTTTTGCTAGAAGGGAATGTTTCTTTTTCTTACTGTCCTTGTGGTCTGGGAGCTCCATGAGGTATCTCCTACTTTCTGTTCCTCACATACTAGTGGGAAGGGGAGAAATGAAGTAGGAATTTCTAAGCAGTGACCTCCTGAATGGAAGCAGCACTAGGCAATGGTTGGGTGGGACTTCTCCTACTTTCCCCTCTTTCCCACAAGAGTCTTTGCCTTCATATGTGTTCCTGGTCCTACTTCCTTCTGCAGGGAGGAGACCTTAGCTCACAGATCCTCACTAGCAAAGGAGGAATGGAAAATAGACATAAAATGGAGGAGCCACAGGTGAAAAAGGGGAGGGATAGAGAGCTGGGAAGAGGAAGAACTGGGCATACTGAAGACTGGAACAAGGACAGTCAGGGACTGGTATAGGGAGAGGCAAAACTATTATAGAAAAAAGTAAATACTTATTAAAACTAAGGATGAGAAAATGGAAGAGGAATAGAAAAAGTTCCAGTGAAAAAGGGAAGGCAGAAATTTGTAGGTATAATTTTCTGGATCTATTCTGCATTTAAAATAGCAGATTAAATTTTTGGACACAAGATATTTCCTTTTGTTTTGTTGTTTGGTTTTTTTCTTTTTTTGCCTTGCGTTTTGAGGACTCTCTAGGTGGTTTTGCAGTGCATTGAGAACTGACTATTCAAAACCAATTTTTGTTTATGGAGAGATGTTTTTACACACATGCTGTAGAGCTGTATTTTCATTTTAGCATGGAATAGGGAGCAAAAGCACAGACAAACTAATCAGGAAGGCTGATCTGGTCCAGCCAGTGAAACCAGCAGGTTTTGCTCTCTTTTTGTCCCCATTTGGCCAAATTATTTTATATACAGAGGGAAATTATTCTGCCAAAGACCCATGCTGCGAACAACAATCCTTCTATGAATATGTCCTTCGAGGAATTTTTTTGTTTTCTCAAGGAGTGAGAGCTCTAGTTTTAGAAAAGCTTTCCGCTGCCTATTTATTTAAATTGGAATTTTATGGAAGGAAATAAAACCTTTTTCGTTACAGTTGAAGTGATAGGAAATGGCTGAAGGAATAAAACTGTCATGGGTGACCACTAACTGATGTCACTCTCCTTGAGCATTCAGCAGAGCAATCATTTTAGGGAGAAACAATTTGCAAGTAGCACCATGTTTTCACTGGCCTACAGCCTTGCCATTTGTAATATCTAGCTATGGTCTTGGGTTGTGAGGTCTAGGTCCTTTGGTGGGTTTTAGTGGAGTCCATTAGGCTAGTTACGTAGGCTTTAAGAGCATTTCAATCTTAGCCACATAATTATAATGTGCTTTGTCATCTCGCCAGCCTGGGGAGAGTAGTTAGCATGAGTCATGTGAATTAGAACTTGATATTTCATAGTATCATTGGTGGTTTTCAAACAAATATCTCTCTCTCCCTCTTTCTCTCTCTCTCTTTGAATACACTGTCAACTGGTTTCTGTTTTCCTGACATGAAGGAGATAAAGCAGTCTGTCATCCCCCTCTGAGTCCCCAGTCTGCATGTGGAAACCATTGCACACATGATAGCAGAGTGAAAAGGTGTCATCTAAGTGTGTGACGTGTCTTTGTGCAATGGCTAAATGCAGTAGAAGGACATTTTATTGCTTACTCAGCATTTATTTAGCTATTTCTAAAATTATATCCTTGGTCAAATAATTTCAGATTTAATAGCAGGAATGATCTTATAAAATTTTGAACCCTCATTCTAAATAATTGTGCTGCTGTGAATATGTCCTTTCTTTCTCCAATAAAATAACACTAAATTAAATGTTGTGCATGCAAGAGTCTGGAATAACAAAATAGGACATTTAAAATCTAGCTTTAGTGAACAACTGAAAATATTTCCATTGGTAATTGTAATCTGCAGAGCAGAGCTTTGTCCTCAAAGGTTTTCATAGCCTCATTTTTCTTTCCAAAATAAAGCAAACCCTGTTCTCAAGAAACCCAGACCCATCCAGCCAGACGCATGACTGACCAACACAGAAAACAGGCTGGATTTAATTCAGGACTAAAAAACATAATGAAAGGTAAAGTGTAGTGCTAGCCCTACGTTTTGACATGTCTGCATCCAAACTCATCCAAAATGTGACATACAGAACGGGAGAAAAACACTAAGATTTTCTTTTCCACCTTCCATACATACTTCCATATGTGAACCATACTGACAAAGGTGCAACACTTCCTCTGGGATCTCTGGAGTATTTCTTTCATTCTACTGCCAAGGCAGAGCCTATTGTGAGGGTTCCCAAGGCAGTTATTATGAAGGATAGGAACAATAGTTGTGGACAGGTGTTGAACTGACCGCTGGTTGAAAACATAGATATCTAAATATGAAAGATGAGACTACATATCAGTGACTGGGCAAAGCAATCCTTTGATCCAGTGTACTTAATTTTTTTTCTGTGGCAATTAAGTTTAGATTTTTTTGTACCAGTTTATCTTAAAGTGACTGCAAGTTTATCTAAAACATAACTTACGGTATTCCGGGGCTGAGATAATCAGCTAGGTGTGGAATAAGGCCCTTCCCAGCTACACATTATATAATATCAACAATGCTTTGAATAATATTTGATAATTATTCAAGTATTTGGTTTCTAGATGTTTGTGCAAATGTGCCATGTTTGCAGACATATGTTTTGTCATGGATACTGCTGTAAAGTTTGGTACACACGTGCCATGTTTCAGTTCACAGTTATTTCTGGGTGCCTATTCAAATATTGGTTAGACTCCATATGGTTTGCCTCTCAGTTAAAGCAGGTTAATGTATAATACATAGAATATTATGGCAGTTTGGCCATTCTAGCTTGGTAAACTTTACTGTATGCCCGTAGTCACTGTTCCCTTCTTGTCTGAGAAAGCAGCTTGCTTGCTCATCACAAATGAAGTACTATTTTTACAGGGGGAGGTAGAAGAAGACATCACTACAGAAACCTGAAGGAGAAAGACTATAGACAAAATTTCATTTTTACATATTAATAATGTTCTATTTTTAGCCATTAATGTTTGTTTCTAAAGACACATAAGTAATTGTTCATGGTCTTCTTCAGAAAAACTTCCTCACATGCAGTAGGTCAGGGAGCATGACTTTGTTCTAAGAAATCAGTGTGCTGGCCAAAGCACCATGACAGCACAGTTATTTGTGACAATGTAGTTCAAACTGGATTGGGCATCTGTTGAGGTATAAAGTTAACTTTTTTCATATTTCTCCTCTCCTCTCCTCTTTTCTTCTTTGTTGAGGATCTGCTCTAGTACATGGGGAAAATGCCATGCAGCAAATCCAGCAATCAGCAGTGGGATCAAAAGGGGAGGAAATGCTCCATAGGCCAATACCACACAAGGTGAGGTGTGCTTTCACATCTTCCTACCTAGGTCTCTGCTGTCCCTGAAGGACAGCAAGGATCTACATGGAAGGAAGAGAGAAGGCCTCTAGAGTAGGAAAGACTAGAGCCAGCACAAGATAAGCTGTCTGTGCTCAGGAATCAAACAATCAGCAGGAAAATACCTAATATGTAGATAATAAGAACAGCCGTGCACTGGAATGTGTCTTAAATCCGACATTTACTTCTGCAACTAGTACAACCTGGCTGGCACCTGCAGCCAGTAACTTCCAGGTAGGCATCACATACTCTTATTTTTCCTCTCTTTCTAGTCACTACCGTAGCAATGAGAAAATAAGAGGCTCATTCAAATTTCTCCTCCCAGCTTACACCTGTATGGCTCAGGTCCTTAAAGGGTGCCCTAGCTCCCCACCTGCAGGCTGTTCTAGGATCCAGACAGGCTGTCTCCTTCTGTTGAACATGAAAACAAGGCCAGACAAAGCATACCCTTACTGGAACAAAAAGAGGGATTCACTCTGTTTTCTGCTGCTTAAATCACTCCCTTGGATAATTCCATTTTATTCAAACAATCCTGGGAAAAACTAAAAATCCAAGGCACCTGCAGAGCTCTTAATACCTACAGGGGTATGAAGAAGTTAGGCACTGCAGCTTTGCACTTGTGTTTATAAACCCACACACATTTGTGTGCTTCTTTCTGGTGCATAGCCACCTTAGCCGTAGTCTCTCACCATTTCTTTAGGAACAAGGGAAACCTCTTTCACCAGAGACACAGTCCTACATTGATGGAAATGGCAGCTCTTACCCATGTTCATGAGGAAACATGAAGATCCAAAGTGTTTGTACGTGGCATTTCATGGGCCTTAGCTGTGCTAGAAGTGTACTGGGGAGCTGGCCAGGTGATCCCAGGAAAGAAGAGTGTAGTTATAAAAAGTTATAAACCCTTGAGGGTTTGTGATTAGTGAAATCCAACTGCAATACAAAGCATGGGCATAATGCCAAGCATAATAGATGTATTGTTGCCTACAGGGCTCATCTTAGATGTATAAGCTGGATCCTGAAGATTTTTTTATGTTCTGATTCCTATTTTTTTTCTAGCTCAAACTTCCTTAAATGGAAATCGGTCAACTGGGTTTAATGTGAGTGCTATGCAATTACTATACTTGTTCCTTTGTATGAATACTATTTATTTCTGCTTCATGGTCCACACTACATAGCTCCCCACAACTTCTTTGCTTCTGATTCAGACTGTGCCTTTATCAAATCTGCCTGCCATATAAAAATGTGGCTTTTTCCTGGGCTTCATCCAAAGGCCTCTGAAGTCAAGGGGTTCATGAAAGGTTCAGTGCCAATTATCACTACCACTACTTCCAGCCATCTTCCTTTCATGTAGCATGTTCTGCTTTCATAGCACTGTTCTCTTTTGCCAATATTAAAACAAAAGCTCCATCACAGTGCAGTGCAATATATTTAATATTCAGATTTTGATTTTCCTTTTCATAAGTAACAGTTTTTTTCATACCTTATCTTGCTGGGATGGTATGTGAATCCAGTGAGTTTAATGATAAATTGTTGAGCATAAATGGAACTTTAGTTCTCTATGTCAATGAGTAATGTTTTGGTGCTTAAATAAATATTACTGTGAAATGTATCCTTGATTTACTGAGTCTGTATTGAAATAGATGAGTAACGTTGGTCTGACAGCATTAAAAAAATGGTCAATCCATTCTCTTGTATGGCATGTGGGAAACCGGTATTCAGAGCGAATATTTAAGCATGTTTGATTCATCCTCACTGTTAGACCCCATTTTTTGAAATGGAGTTATAAAAATATTGATTTAGCTTCATTAAATTAGTAAAGTGAGTTCTCCCATACAATATTTTTTTCCTCTTTATTCATTGCATTTAAACCTAAGAACATAATCTGCTGAATGTCTCATTTTGTGTTGCTGTTCAAGCTCCCTATTCATCTTTGCACTCTTCAGCTCCCATCTGTTACAAGCCATCATTCCAAAAATTCTGCACTTAATAAATAAGAAATGAACTGTACTTCCCCCTGCTCCATTTAAAGGGAAGAGGCCAAACCAGCCCACCTCCTGAACAGCCCTTCAGGCTTCTCCACGTTACCGATATTCCACAATAGCTTCAAAGTTTACGGGATGCAGTGGGACAAAGAAATAGCAGCTCTGTTTGTCACAACACCAGACAGATGCCCAGGGGGATGCCAGTACTGCAGTGCAGTACCACTGGCTGCTGTGAGCCAGATCAGTGCCAGCAACGGCAAGTCTCCATCGGAGGACATCCAAAAGCCTGACTGTGCCCAGAGACCTGAGATCTCCCCACACTGAACCTGGATTTGCCTGTAGATCCTTGGGCTCCCACTAAACTCTTCCCCTTTTAAACAAACAGAACTACCACCAGTTCAAAGCTGTGGCGTTTTAAAAACACTTTCATCCTTTCTCTGTAGACGAGGAGGCTATAAAGCCCAAACCATTTTAATCTGCTTACTAGCCTTTAATTACACTAACTGCCAATAGGTTCTATTACCAGTCCAAAGAAAATACTGGCTGTTGTGTATTTTTTTTTAACTGTGATTGATGAAGCATATTTGTGTAACATTAGGTCATATTTGTCAGAGTTTAACTTTTTAGTTGGCAACTACACCGTTAATTAGCAATATTGCTGATAACCTCTATTTTATATAACCAGCAAGCTGTTTTTCCGTACAAGCTGGCAGTGGAAAACAAGAAAAGGATATTTCCATGGTGCCACAAGTCTGCAGTAGGAATAATCAGAGAAATGCACACTACAACATTCTCTGGGATTACTATCTGTAAAACACGCTTCATTTCTTGACAGGCATTATTTTCTTAGGTGTTCTTATTGTGGCTTCCTTTTTTTTCTTTTCAGTCTTACATTATACTCCTCTTCATGTTACACCTCTGTTTTGGATGCTCTCTGGGTCCACAGTCATGCCAGTAGCATATTCCTGAGGTTGCACATTTCCTGTTGTAATACCCTGTTTTCAGCTTCTCACAACTCTTCTAAACTTTCTCCGTTTGGAATGAAATTTTCCATCTAACATTTTTTTTTCCCCCAAGAATATTTCAGCTAAAGCTGTACTGCTGGTTTTGAGCATGAGGTATGGGATAAAGAACATATTTCTACCTGTCTCAAAACCGCACATCATCTTTTATTTTAAATGTTGTAGTGTCTTCTAACATTTCAAGCTGGGATATGAAGTTTCACTTAAGGATAAACCTTGTATCAGGAGCTTATCTTTTACTGTCACTATGAAAATTCACCTTTGGCCAAGTGACATTCCTTTGAAATACTGTAGTACAAAACCTCTCAGTAGAAAGTGGTTGGAATTCACCCACTAAAATATCCAGAGATGAGACTCTTCCTTGTCCATGCTCTCAGAGCACACCCAAGGACCTTGCAGCCCTAGGTGCGCATACGCTGTTTGACTTGACATGAGTCATTCTGCACTGCATTTCCAAATCTGAAACACTGGAAAAATACAAAGTCGGTGTCTCAGAGAAGCTTTGTGAAACTTGATCATGAAGGAAGCATATACGTGCTGCAGTAAAAGGCATTGTGAAGAGCTCCTGAGGATGTGAATAATCCTGCTTCTACAGCACAGCTTCATCAGTGGAGAAGAAAGACAGCTTGGGCCATGCAATGAACAATTGAGGGAAAATAAAATCATGTGTTGTTACTCATTAATTAAGTACAGTCAGCTTTTTGCACTAAAGGACCTGTGGGAAGGAAAAAAGGACATGAGCATGTGATGAAAGATGGCATCCCAGGGCACATGCACTGTCTTGTTGCTTAAAAGTTCTGTGGGCATTAGGTCATGCGTTTTCTAACTCCTGAGCTCTTAATAATGGTTCTTAACCTAATCTCTGTTACCTATCTCACAACTGATAGGTGAAGAAGAATGTCTTTGTAGTTAAAGTGCTGACCTGGGACCTGGGGACAGCAGGCCTCTTTCTGGATTCTACCACATACATTTTTTGTATAAACTAAATCAATAAAATGAGTATTTTTTTTTTTTAAAGTGCAGCTTATTTGCCCATTGTCTATCACATCTATTTGGTGTTTTTTCTTTTCAAAACGTTTTGGGAAGTTCTTGTCTCTTATTCAGTGTTTGTCAGTCTCTGAGGCCTCTAGTTGTCATTGTACAAGAAATAATGACTTGGTGAGCTCTGTTCAAAGCTCACTGCAACTGAACAAGCTTTTCCAGTGAATACAGTGGCATTTGTGACAGCTGTGAGAGCTTCTCTCTGAGCAAACTCCTAAGCACTGCATCCCTGCTCGGAAGGGCTAAAAACACACGAAGGCAAGAAGCTGATCTTTTTATCTTGAGATGTATTTAAGAGGTTTGAAGTAAATTAGATGTGCAGTCATTAGTAGATCGATTACATCTCCCAAGAGGCAAAATACATTCAGGACATTTGCAAGGGACTGCCAGGTTTGGCTGTGAGCCCTTGGGAACCTGCATTCTCCAGCGTGAGAGACAGACAAGGTACCAAGTGGGATGTGGTAGGACATGTAAGTGGCACTAGGGGCCTAGGCCTACGTTTAGGCAGCTGGATTGGGTTCTGTTCTTCTAAGAGAGGACCGAGAGCATTTAATATGGATCCTTTTGTGCATTTCTGATGCATTAATGTAGAGTCTACTGTGGCTTCGTGGTATAATAGTAAGCATAGCCTTAAAACTTTGTCCCGGGGTGTAACTCTTTGTACAGGTGCAATTTTACCTCTTAAATTTAATGTTGTAGACCTAAATGAAGTACAAATTTCTCCCGGTTTAATGAGTATTTTTCTAATGTTTACCAAAAGCCTCCCCCAAAATTCCCTCTTCAGCAATTCTAGTTGTAAGAATTAGAGTAAAAAGCAGAAAAAGAGGAGTGTGAGCAAGGCAAAAATGGTTATGCAGAGATCTATATTACACTGTCTGACTTCAAGCAGAATTCCCCAGTAACTTCAGCTTGTGCTTAGAAATCAGACCTGACAGATACACCAGAAAGGCATTCTTGTAACTTGCAGCACAGCAGTACTTTGAAGAATGTTTTGTACCAAAAAGCAATGGTATTAAATCACTGAGCCAAGAGAAGGAGCTATGTTTTGATGAGGTACACAGCCTTCCTCTGACAGATTTCAAGACCTGCAGTCTAGCAGATGGCACCGTAACAAACACAACTGTGTTTCTCTTAGGTTGCCTGAGGAATTCTGTGCCCTTGGTTTTGACTATGTGACATTTTCATGAACCACTATTTATTTTCTTTGTCTCGAGTTTTTGCTTAACTCCTTTTACCAGTGGTTCTTTATTCTCCTCAGGTGCACTATTTGTTTGTGCAAGAAGCACAGCCAGGAAGCCACCATTAGCTTTGCTGGTGAGGCAGAGGTGGAGCAGGCTGTGGCTGGGGTCACAGGCACCAGGTTGGGCCGAAGCACTGCCAAAGTGTCTGGCAGGGCCACCACTGCCCCGGGCTGTGCTCCAGGGTGGATCTCCTCCAGCCTGAGCCCTCACGCTGAGCCCTGCACTGCCGTGCACAACTTCAAAAGAGCATTTCAGTGTGCTGTGATAGCAGTGCCTGTGCTTTCAGAACGATGGGGGAATTGCCTGTGGATGGCTGATTCCTTGGTGTTCTCTGGATTTTGTTAAATGTTCTTTGAACTTTAAGAGACAACTGCCATCTCCATCTCTCACAGTTTTGAGTTTTTTAAGTGACTAATACACGTGTTTAAGATTCCATTGGTGCCAAGAAGGCCTTTTATTGAATCCTACAAATGTAACTGTTGTGACCCCCTTTTAAAAGTAGTAGACCCTTTTCAAAATGTTGAGAGGGTGAAAGTGCCGAAATGTGCCTATAGCAAGGAAAGCTGATAGACACAAAGCTTCCCTGTGATCTAGAATATAAGCAGCTTAAGGTTCCAGTACAGAGGAATCTGCTTCCAAGTAAATAATGCCATTACTTTTATTGAGGAAGTAGTGTTTTAGTATGATTTTATTGTAAACATGCATTTAAAAAAATTAAATCGATTTGAAACAGGAGACCCTTTTCAGGAGGTATACAGTACTGAAAGGAGAATGATTCATAGGAAAAGAGAAGCAGATAAACAGCCAGTCTTGGTGTATCTGTCACATGCACTGTACAAAGTTTCACTTGCATGGCAGTCACAGCAGCACTGTGAGTTACAGGAAGAAATAGTACATCATATCTTATCCTTGAATTTTAGTATACAGTTCAGCACTGATGACCCGAGTTCTCTTTTCTTAAATAGATAAGTTAATAAAAATATGTCCTCTGTTATTCATAGACTATATATTGCAGCAGCAATTATACAATTATATAACGAATTGTAATTTGTTGATAAGAGATTTTTCTCTGATGAGAAAAAATTCCTCTGTTGCTCCTTTTGGGAAAGACCAGCAGGAGCATGACACTGGATACGCAGAGGTACAGTCCTGTTGACTTCAGCACAAGCTGGCTCATGCCTCTGTGTCGGACCTCTTTCTGCCATGACTTGACAGTACCAAGACATCTCTCGTAAGCCCTTCTGAGGACTTCTCACATGGTAATCCTCCACATACACCTCCTCCTTCTGCACCCTTTCTGCTGTATGTAAGTAGCTTGTGTAGGAGCAAAAGGGGCAGAAAGGAGGAGGTATGACAGCATACAGCAGCATGGCTTTCATCTTTTGGGGCATAGCCTTGTCAGGGGGCAGTGGGGAGGTGCACCATGCCAAGAGAACCCTTGGAGGGATTATGTTTCAGGGAGAAATCGTGCCTCTCTGCTTCCCTGACGTGAAGGGGGGAGCATACAGGTTTCCCTTGATCCTGGGGGCAGCCTGGCCTGCCTGCTGCCTGCAATGCACAGCTAATTTTCCACTTGTATGTCTGCCCATTGGCATGCAGAGACAGCCGCCCCAAGCCTGCGAAGGCTTCTGATGGGGAGGGCACAAAGAGCTCTTTTTCCATCCACCTCCACCCAAAGGGCAGGAGCATGTTGGGCTGGTGTTTCTGAATACCTCATTGAAATCCTGTTTCAAATCTCCTAGAAACTAAGCAGCCCAGACTTGCTCCAAACAAAATCAGTGGCAAATCCCTACAGATGATAAAAGGGAAAACAGCAACAGGTGTCCATTTTGATTTCCCAAATGAAACAAAAGGTGTAAACTGCATTTGACAGTTTTTCAACTAAAACTAATACTCACTTCAGCTTATGTCTGAATTATTTAAAACGTGATAACATTCCTTTGCTCTATTGTATTCAGACATTGAGGATCCCTGAAAAATATTTATTTTGGACAGTCCTTATATCCAATTCCTCTTTTTATCAATAGAACAATATTTATGGAGATCAGGCTGCCAACTTTGCCAGACAGACGCCCTTTGCATTCAAAAGAAAACATGATTCATCAGAGGATCAGGATTTCAGCTACAAATTAAACTTTCTTTGATAGGCTGAAAGAGACAAGTCAATAAAGGAAAATTCTTGATAGCTAGAAAGGAATGTCTTCTTTGAGACTGCCAATATTCAGTTCTGATCACTAATATCTTAACTAATGGAAGGGATTTTTTTTTCTTTATCTAATTATATCCCAGGGGCAATATTTAAAAGAAATGGAAAGGTAGTTATAACCAATTGTGCTGTGTGAAGTCGTCAGCTTATTTTTGTTATCTCTTTGAGACCACGAATATCTTTTAATGTACTTATGCAGCACATGGGACAAAAGTGCTCTGACCCAAACCTAGGTTTCTCTAGATAATACATATAATTAGCATTAAGCATAGTAACAATAACAGCAACAAAAAAAAGTAGAGATAAACTTACAGACTTGTGGCTTGTTATCTTTCCATGCACAAGCCTATCACTCATACGAAAATAGACTTACTCTAATAGCCACAGTGCCCAACACAGTAGGAAAAATAAGTTGCATGCCGGGAGGAAAAAATCAGAAGATTTAGTGATCCTCATTTTTCAGAGATGTTACTCCTGGTCTTTACTGCACATATCCCACAAAGTTATTGCTCCTCTCTCTTTCTAAGTAGTAACATTGAAAATACGTAATGGATTTTTCAACATGTACCCTTTTAATAATAATTAAGTATCACAACCCTACCTTTCAACTAATTGCAATGGCCTTGTTATTTTTGGTTTTGCCTGACTATGACTTCAAACTAATGGTCATTAGTAACAATAATAGTCCTTTACCCTTTTATCATGCCTTACATCTGCGGGACTCTATGTTAAGCATTACTACGTGCATTACACCAGTGCTTACACTGAGTCACAGAGGTTAATTAACTTATTAAAGATCTCAAAGCACGTCAGTGGGAGAATCAGGAATAACGACAGTCAGCCCTGAGCTCTGGTCTCCCTGGCCTTGACACTCTGACAGTTCTTGCCAAAGGGTTAGCCAGACTTTGCAAAATACTATTAATCACCAAAAGCTGGACTTCTTTAGGAGAGGATTAGTTGTGTGGGAAGGGAAGGAGGGAGTCATTTCATTGCTAAAATGAAGCTGAAAGTAGGACTAATGGAAAGAAAAGCTCCTACTTGTCTGAATCACGCTGCTTGAAGGCAGTGGGTGTTGCAGAGGGTTGCTAGTATTTGTTACGGAATCTCAGGATGCTGTGTTCGCAAAAACAGCCTGAAGAGTGATGTACTGAAGTTCCCAAACACTACAAAATCAGATCTAATGACATTTTAATAATCTCACTGCTGTCCTCTATGAAGAACGTGAGAATAGGGTAGCTCTTAATACACAGGCTGCCAAAGTCAGAGGGGACTGCCATTTTTGGACCTTGGCCTAGTCAGCAGTGAATGACAGCTGGCTCAAACACACAGCCAGATAAATTCTGCTCTTACAGAGATCAAGAAAACTTGGAAACTTTAAAGTCTGGTACTACAGAAAAAGGTGTTTTCTGTGTCCCTCTCCTTCCCTACAACCATGCTCCTTTATTTTAACATGTGAGCATTTGACAGAAGCTGTTAATGCTGCTTCAGCTTCTCATGGGATGGAGGCTGGCATCAGTGAATTTAAATTGGTATTTTATGCCGATGGTATATTAATATGTATGATCTAGCAGGGACTTCAACTTTTATTACAGTTTGAATCATTACTAATTTGGGCAAATTTTCTGGCTTTAAGAAGAGCTGTAATAAATTTGAAACCATGCCTCTGCGTAGACGAGAGAACACACTTGCCATCTAGATTTTCCCATTTAAGCTGAAATGGTAAGTTCTCCCAAACCTCAGCTTATGTATCCCCTGTTTCTATTTAAAAAAGCAAACCCTGATAGCAAAATATCAAACTAATATAAAACATTTTGATGTGCTTTAATCCATTTGAAAACACAACCAAGGGCCAAATCCAGCTCATCTCACTTAGGTGGGGAGCCTCTTAGAAGTTAATAGCAGACTCTTATACTAAATTATATGTTATTGATCCGATTCTGCTGTGATACAAGCAGAACCTGATGCAGCTATGATACAGCTCGAGGGTGAAGGGAGGCAACGCTGTAAAATACATCTGAGTGGGCTGAACAGGACAATATTAATAGGTATGAAGAAAAAGCACATTCGTTGTTTCTAAAAGCACACCTGATTATGACCACTTTTATCTTCTGTTGATGTCAGTGAGTCATCTGGCTGTTCAGCATTTCTAAAACTCGGGCTTCTTTCTTGAAAACCCATATGGGTTAAAAAAATAGTGATGAGGTAATACAGCAGGTAAGAGCTGTATTAGCACTTTGACAAAACATCCCATAACAAGACTATCAGGCTATACATGTCAATCCTCAGTGCAGGAGTAAGTAGTCATTAGAAAGTTGCGTTAGTACACCAGAATTAATGTTCATGAATCCGTGATGATAGGCAGCTTATGAACAATGTAGATTTATCTTGTCCATATAATGGTGCCATCTCTGATCTTTCAGGTCCGAGTGTCTCACAAAAAGATCAGTAGAAGCTGCTGGTCAAATTCAAAATATTAAAAAAAAAAAGTTTTCAGGCATCAGAAAGTTAATTCTCTCTTTCTTTTTCATTTTTGGCCTCATTAGGTTGAGAACTATTAAACCATAAAGTAGAAAATAGCTAATTCAGCACTCTTGACATTTCCAGAAACAGAAGAGATCATCTTTTGTGAACGTTCTCCCAGGAGATGTTCAGCCAAACTGCACTCCCTTGAGTACTAAGATAAACAGCCACAGAAGGGGGCAGAAAGCGTGGAGGCATCAACCACAGAGCCTGACCCCAGCTCCCTGCAGCCCCTCTAGTGCTGTCCCCTTGCAGGTCTTACCCAAAATACTGTAAAAAGCTAACATCTCTCAGAGGAGGTCACAGTTTCCAGCATCACCGAGGGCAGACAGGGAGGACCTGTGTTGAATAACAGCGAATCTCATTCACCTTCAAGTGAAAAAATCACCCACTGGAGCAGGTTATGTCTGCTTTTAGTGGTGGTGGTGAATGAGAAAGAATTAATGCCCTAAATGTGTTTTTAGAATAACTAGTCAAGGTGGTCTTCCACACAAAACAAGTAAAATAAATCCTAATTATAAGTAAAATAAAATACAAGCCATTCAGATGGCTTAAGTTTACTTGTGGAATAAGCAATTGTATGTATTTTAATTCAGACTCGTTAATAAGAAATGGTGTAGCTTTAGGAAAATAGGACTCAGAGGAAAAATAAGGCTAAACAGATTAAGAGCTGGAAAAATTACAAAATCCAAAAGCATACTTTCTCACTGCTCATAAAATTTGCTTCTATATTATGCTGATATTTTTAAAGATTTGCTACCGTAAATCATTACTCCGTATTATTTCTACCGTCAAATGCAAACGCAAGACTTTAATATTATAAGTCTCTAATGGAGGAAATGAAGCATATCTAGGAATCATGTTTGCTAGAACACTAAAATCCTTAATTATATGAGGAAATCTTTCTTTTTTAGTGCTGCATTATTTGTGTTAATGGAAGCTGGGTCTCAAAGGGACTGGCCTTGGGGTCAAGGATATCTGGAGTGAGTATCACAGCTTTCCTATGTGAGGAACACCAACAGAGTAAAGTGTTCCTTGGCCATTTTTGTTTAACCTGTTTTGTACATGGAGGCAACAGGTATGGGGTTGAAGAGGGCATTCTAAATTGCATAAATTACAGTATGTGTAAGGAACAAATAGCTTACATAAAAGAACCAGAAGCATATTCTTATATGCTCATCTTAAGACCCATATGAACGCCAAGATATTAATTTTTCACTTCCCTTTTGCATCTGGTAAGAGGCTAAAAACACTGAGACAGCGCATGGATTCCGATATTCCCAGGCACTGATTGTAATTATATTTTAGCTACCATTTAAAAATGGTTTCTTTCATTTTTGTCTTGTTTTCTTTGACTTAGTAATAACTTTTTCCAGTCTGTGTCATGTTAAAATGTATAAAGTAATCAGAATTCTCTGCACACATTTCTCAGGCTGCTCACCTGGCTTAGACTAAGGCCAGCCACATTCTGGTGGTGATGATATTTAAATTTCATTTCAAAGGCTTAAATTCATGGATTTACATAATAGTTCTGAAAATCTTGCCACAAAATTCCCACATTTTTTTTTTTAGCTTGTCATATTTCACTCTGAGCTTTTCGTGTATGTTTTTGAACATGGTTTACTTCTCTCACCAGTTAATGTGCAAGCTAATACTAGGAAATGCATAGGTAAAGGCAGTTTTCTAAATGCTGTGCAACGTAACACTGGCAAGAGACATGCAAAAGACAGACGGGTGGTAATACTCTGAAGCATTCCTACTAATCTGAGCAGCTATCAAAGCCTTCACTGACATCTGCTGAGGTTAGAAACTGAGATTCTGCTTCTCTCTCAGTTCACGGTGTACCTGATTTTACTGATACTGGGCAAGATGACTGTTTTTCCATCTTCAGTTTTTAAGCAATTTTGCTGCCTGAAAAGGAAGTCCTAGGAGCTACCACTATGTGTTTGCTGGATGATCAAGTACTGCAAGGGCAAGAGGACTTAACCCTGCTCTGGAGGGACTGTCACCGACCATGAGGTGATCCCTTTCCAAACCCGTTTGGGCTCTGTCATCTCATATGAGCCTGACAACAGTGAGTGGCTCTGCTCAGTGACAGCAGCTGCTGAGGCTTCATAATGTGAAAAATCATCCCCTTAGATTTTTTTTCCTTGAGCTAATGGATGCTAAAATAGATGGAAAGCTTTTGGTATCTGCATACCCTTAGGGAGCAGCTCTGCGCTGAGAGGAGGTGTCTGCAGCAGGTGAGTGCTTTGTGGATTGGCTCTGCGAGGACAAATTTAGAAACTGGGTCATCTGGGGGTTGCAACAGTTGCGTTAGGAAAGGGGAATGAGGTAGAAACACCCAAGGCAAGGCTCCCAAGTTCCTTTACATTTATCCCTATGGCTAGCACCTTCTGCTCAGGCTGCAGCTGGACCCACGGTTTTGGCTGTGGTGTGAAAGGTGGCACGGGCAGCACGGGGCAGGGGTTCGGCAGCCAGCACAGTCTGAAGCGAGCTTGTTGATCCAGCT
This sequence comes from Scopus umbretta, assembly GCA_013400535.1. Lineage (NCBI taxonomy): Eukaryota > Metazoa > Chordata > Aves > Pelecaniformes > Scopidae > Scopus > Scopus umbretta. Next base: position 99,037 of record VZTL01062946.1, read on the forward strand.
GGCTGCAGGAATGTGGTACAGGCCTGACAAGTGTGAGAGGTTAACACACCGGCAAACCTGCTTTCTCTCAGTCTGGGTCTCACCTCTTCTCGCTCCTTCTTTCTTGCCATGGTAAAACAGTAACTTTCCTTTAACACTGGACAAGAAAAAGAAAAAAGGAGAATTAAGAACAAAACACTGTTTCAGCCCTAGAACACATGTATCCATCTGTTTTGTTCTATGGGTCAAGTGTGTCGTCTTCTCCTGCCTCTCCTAGTGCAGTTTGCAGTTAGAGGTTTAAAGAAGCACACATCCCCATGCACTCTTGCAATCCGGACACCTGCATTCCCCTTCGCCACCTGCTCCTGGGATCAGAACACCGCTCTCATCTTTTGTTTCTCTCTCTCCGTTTGAGCTACTGCCCACTCTCACTACTGGATTTCCTGGCGATCAGAAACTTCTTGGTGAAGGCCAGGTGTATCACATGGACCTGGGCTTGCAGTTTAGGAGAAGGCCTTGCCTTGTCAATAGTCTCCTAAAGAGAAAGAGGACAGTCCCAGTTCCCTGCTCTGACACACACTTCCAGTTTATGTGAGCTATTTTGACCCACAAGTTTAGTTATCCACCTCCTAATCTGTAAAAGAGGGATAACAGGACTTTCCTCTCTCACAGTGGTTTAAAACATCCAGTTAAGAAGAAATGGAAAAGCCATGTTTCGGTGCTCATATCTACCTATAGATTTTGTACCACAGGACTCTGAGTAAAAATGTACTACGCAAAAACAACTGTTCAGCTCCTGAAAGCGTCCAAAGTCGACAGCATCCTTAATATCCAACAGTTAAGTTCCCGAAAAGCTTAACAGCCCCACTCAGAAGCATTTGGCTTTTACAGCACTGGGCAGCTCGACCCTTGGATGCCGCACAACCTCACCGCTCCTTTTCCTCCTCCCTCTGCAAGGCTCAGTCCGCAGGGGGTGTCCTCAGAGCACACCTCCCAGGTCAGGCTTCACAGCACATACTGGGAGGTGCTTTTACCCACCTCTTGTGTTGGAAGGTGCAGACTTTTCTTTTGACTGCCCTAAGGACTGGTGCCTTAATGCAGCGGCTTGTTAGCGACAGGCTTTGTATAGGGACTTCAGTTGGGTGCTGTGAATTCTGCTGGGTAGCGTTCGCAGCAAGCGAAATGAAAAGTGAAAAGTAGTTACGGGGCTTGCTTAAGACTATTTCTCAGGTAGGTCCAAGGTCCAGACCTCCCACTTACTGCTTTTTAAGACTTGTTCTCATTTTTCTAGTGGTCGAAGTTGGTAGGTGACACACTTGATGTCAAGCATAATTAAACAGAGACCGCATAGTGTCTTTGTGCCAATGAGCAATATAGATCAGAAGTGTTTTCTGTGTGTAAGCTTCTTTATTGAATGTCTGCAGATTTTTGGAAGTTTCTTTCCTTAAACTGATGAATGCAAATACTTGTTCAGCTTTCAGCAACTAACTGTGAGCTTTCAGACCTGGTTTTACTCCTCCATCTTAGGGACACTTCCTCAAACTCTCTTAACATGCTGCAATGATAAACTGTGGGGCAGAAAAATTGTTTGCTGACCTGAAAAATAAAGGAAAAAAAAAAAAAAAAAAGCCTTTTGGGGTGATTCTCTATAATGAAACATGAGTTATATGGACTAACTCTATGCTTATAATCTTTTCTTTGCCAAAGTGCAATGGCATTCATTCTTTCCAGACTTCTGATGATAGCAGGTTTTAATAGCAAATGCTCAGGTATAAGTTCTGCTCTCAGAGTGGAGTTGCTCAGTCCTCCTGGCTCTAAACTAGTTACAGGGTTTTGTCAGTGTGACTGGGAAAATAACTTTCCTTTGAAATCCTACAGATGAATAACAGGGCAAAATGATTATGAAAATGAGGGGGGAAAAAAACAAAAATACATGCTTTATTCCCACATACGTGAGTTGAAAGTTCATCAGATTCTCCCCACTGACTTCAATGGAGCCAGAAGCCTTCCAGTTACCTTCAGGACTTCAGAGCATTAACTCTTATCTCAGGATTCTTTCATCAGAAGATTTGGGACAGCTGTATAGTTCACACATTAAACTGCACATCCTCTTAGGATGAGGCAAGAAGTACAGGCAGAAATAACCCTTGATTTTATACTTGAAATAGCTCTTCCTCCCATCTCTGATGCCCAGGAGCAGTAGGCTTTCTCTGCTGATAAAGAACTCCCTTAGCAGCAGTTATTCCCACCAAATCCTCCCTCAAAGTGTGCGCATGTGTGTGCGTGCCTAGGTACCTGTGACCAAGAAAGCAAGTGCTTTTCTATTTTAAAGGACTTTTGCTGCTTTACCAGGTAGAGCAAAAGGGAACATGGCGGAAGCTGCTGAAGGTACAGACTGTCCTGGAGACAAGCCACTGCACAGCATTTATTTTGTCCCCGACCAGGTGCAGTCCTGGTGCGAGTGGTGGAACCATACGGCGCTATCGCGGCCGTGGGCAACGTTCCTGAGGGTACCGCTGTTCCTGTGCTCCTCAGCCTCTCCCCGTCTCACTAAATCTGCATTTCTCTCTTTGACCGTTGCAGGGAAGCCGTGGCTGGAATGGCTGTATGAAACCTGGAGCTGTAGGTGCCAAGACTTCGGATGAGCAAACAAGGTTATAATTATGTTGCCTCTTTAAGCACAATTTAGGAAAGTACGAGGATTGTGTTTTTCATTTCCTGATTACGTAGGAACTAATAGGACTAATTGTAGGAATAATCCCACGTAAGCGCATCGGTAATGTTTGTATGCATTTATCCATGTGTACCCATTTCCGCGGAGGTCTGGTATGCAGACAGCTGTTACGTTTAGATGGGTTTTGCACATTTGTCTGTATTACAGGTTCCTGCACCGGAAAATTACTTTTGATATAAACCCAGTCACCTGTGCGGTCACCCATGCTGACATCTTGGCAAAGAAAGATAGTTTCTTACTCCAGCATGAACAGAGAAAGGGCACAACCGCCTGGATCCATTTTGCCAGTGCGCTGACATGTCACCAGTGCCCAAGGTGGGCCAGAACAGAGAGGAGTTTTTTGAAAGTATGCCTACCACGGGATTCCTAACCCTTCATTTAGTTAATCACCTAATTAAAAAGAAATCTAAAGGCTCTGAGGCTGAAACCTGGCTATATCATCCCTGTGGCTGCATTTGTACTGGCGACGAAAATGCGCCAGGGACCCTGGAAGGGCTCACAGCCTCACTCCTAAGCTCTCACCCCCGAAGCAGGACGGTCTCCCCAAACTTCCTCCTGGGACTGGTTTGGGAGGCTGCTCCCAGGCCTCGGCCAAAACCCTTTCAAGCGTCACGCCACTGGATTAGCAGAGGCAATACCAGTTTAACAGATCATGTGCCCGTGTTTGGGCCCGTTCTTTGCCCAGTTTAATTTATGGGTGTAGATGTTACTGCCTGTGTTCAGACCTCAGATTCTGGGCCACATAGAAGGAGGTAAAGAAAATACATCGGGACTTAGGGACAGAAGAGATGGTACAAAGAAATAATGGCCGGAAAGGAATGGTTAATTGCAAAGACAGATGAGGAGAATGCTATTTTTTAATCATTTTCTGTAACACTGAGAATGACACTGATTCTGACCCTATCAGCAAAGCAATTAAAATCAGTGGAAATACTAGATGATCAAAACCCGGTATGAATAGCATAATTAGTTACTCAGGGTATCTGATTTCCTTTTTTGTTTGAGAGGATGTGATTTTGATCTGCAACGAAATATTGTATGATGCATTATAGTGCATTTCCTCCAAGCTGCGAGACTATTTGATGGTGCAGTTTATTTGTTTATTTATTTCATAGCCACGCTAATCCAACCAAAACTGTGGGTTTCTGTGCGGCAAGGCAGAAAAGGTAGGTTGCTGCTGCTTTTCAGTAATATTTGGGTCTGTAGATGTTCTGTGAGACATTGCCAGTTGTTATTGTGTAAAATTTCTGAGAGACTTTTGTTAAGCGAATTATAGGTAGACATAACTGAGATCCGTGGTCCCAGGTATGGTTTTAGGGGCAGGAATGTGCAGGGTTTTCCTTCTTGGTCTGGGAAAAAGGGATGTCTCTGTTGCCTTGTCCCTATATTGTCGTCTTAGTCATGGAAAAGAACCATTCATTAGTGGGTCTCAAGAGCCCTGATGGCTTTCCAAAAGGGGTGCTCTTGGGATTCAGCATTTGAGGCAGGAATTGCAGAACTGGTGAGGACACACCCCGGCTCTGCCTCAGGAGTCCTCAGTCCAGAAGAAGATATCCTATGGTCTGGGCCTGGACAAGCCAAAACCGCCGTCTTTTCCAAAAGGGATAGTGCCTGACCCACACGTGAAGGTGCCCGCCAAAGAACGCCCTCGGAGTGTTCCATCTCGCTCTCCTCTGGGAGGTTTTCCACAGGGCTGGGGGGCAGCAATCCGGCCCTGTGTTTCCACCAGTAAAGTTATGTGGGGAATGTGTTAGGGGTTTCATGTTTCAGTGTGTGTTGTGGGTTGTGCAGCAATGAAGGGGTAGAATCCAGGCCGGCTATTGATCCTAACTATGCGTTTCCAGATTCTGCTGCGTTTTAGCTTTCCTTCAAATGAAAAGTGTTGCTCATACATATGTTGTTGTTTAAGGGAGCTCAGCAAGCAATTTTCTTATTCTGACTGGTTTTTTTGTTTGTTTGTTTGGGGTTTTTTTTTGGTGTGGCAACAAAGGGAGCATCGGTACCGGGGCGGGGGGCTTCAGCTTTCTGTGTCCTGCCGGGTATCCGGCAACGGGAGCGCAGACAGCGGAGCCAGCCCGTGTGAGAGAAATGCAAGAGGCGTGCTGCCACGCGTACTTACCGGCACGGACGCGCAGGGCTTAGCGGAGCCGGAGCGCCTCGCTGCTCTGCAGCCCCGTCGACTTCCTCCCCCCCACGACCACGGCCCCGCCGCGGCTGGCCCG
>VZTL01062953.1:236-17587 GCA_013400535.1 Scopus umbretta
AAACTAGCTGCCATTCTTTCTGTAGCAATTCCCACAATTTTGGCACTGATTTCCCAAAAGATTCATCTGAAAACTTTTTCACAATCTATCAGAAAAGAAGAGGGAGGCAGGAAAACTCAGCAGCTTCAGAAAATCACAGGAAAAAAACAAGAGTCTGTGGCATCCATCATCTTGCAGTCTGACAATTTCCACTGTACTCTATCAAGCCCCGATTACTGAGTCTTACAATGCCATCAAGTATATTGCCATGTAACACCAACTAGGCTGAGTGTACAAGAAGCTGAGATCTCAGTGCACTGCCCAAGGCAGGCTAATTGCAAAGAAATGGGGATGTGTCCTCAAAGGTGCAGTTCACATCAAGCCTGAAAAAAGGTCATACCATCATATGTCAGAAACACAATGGTAGTTTTGTTTGCAACATGTTAGTGGGGGAGACTCCAAGCCATTCTGCTTCATGCAAATCAGCAATGACCCTGTGGGTTTTGGCAAATTGCTTAAGTTTGGGTAGCTTGGCACTAATACATCAAGCAACAAACAGCAACAGCAGATGACATTTAATTTTAATTAGACAGAGGACTAATGCTTTTAAATGCAATTCAGTGTCATCTTGGAGGAACAAGACTGCTGAACAGAAATTTCTTTACATTCCATTAAATAATGGCAACAAAATGACTGATTAATTATGAAAACTACCTTTTAAAAGCCTTGTGGGTGTAGCACAGATAGTTGGATGGTGACTAATTTTCCGTATCATTCAATATCTGTAATTTGGATTTAAAACGAGATGAAAACAGAAATTGCCAGACTGTCTGTTCCTCCTTTATAAGGAAAGAGTAGCTAAGTGAAACCCTACCCTAAAATCCATTACATTCAAGCATTTTATTCTATACCAGAGCCACTGTCACCAATACTCTTGCAGAAGCTGCTTTGTTTCAAGACAGCAGATCTTCAAGCCTAAGGAGTTAATGTTGTGATTCAACAAGTCCACAGCTACTTTAGGAGACCGCTTGCCATTTATGTGTTTCAAACAGAACAGCTTAATCAGATTGAACTGCGAAGCTGCAGGCTCACAAGTGACATCAGCAGCAAGACTTCACTATGTAGTTGTGGCAAATTACATGGATATTCTGCTGTAATATTTCCTAGGTGTCCTCTTTCCTCTACTGATCCTCTACTGACTCCTCTGTCATTGAGGACAGAAACAAAACTGCCACTGATCTGCTTTAGGACAGTACTTCAGACCAAGCTTCGTTTTTTTTATTCTGGCATCTTCAGAGGTTGTCATCATTACCTAAGAGAGACTTAAAAGAGAAAGAAGTCCGCATTGACTAGAAACACCAAGGAAACAGTATCCATGTACTTACTTAGCAACTGCATTTATATACAAATAAACACATCCCCACTCTTTATACATTACCCACGCACCTGGCACATGGTTAATTCCACAGTCTATTACAATTGCACCAGGTTTGATCCATTCACCTTTTACCATCTCAGCTTTACCAGCTGCAACCACCAGGATATCAGCTTTACCAACCTATAAAAAAACCCAAATAAACAACTCGGTATCACACCAGCAGTGGAAAAAACACAGAGCTGCTTCAGCAGCAACTTAGATCAGTTTCAGTTGCAGTGAAACTGTGTGCTCACCCACTGCCATCAGAGGGATGGAAGGGCTTCGTCAGCAATTAAAGGTAGCAAGCAGTTCCTTGGCCAGCACAAATTCCTGCATCCAGAAATTATGGCCTATTTTCACACTCCTACCCTGACCTATTGCTAGTCAACACTTCACTCCTTTGAACTCCTCCATGATTCCCAAGTGGATCACACAGACTACTTTCAAATAAAATTAAAGCCTTCTGCATGTTCTTATCTTTCTCCCTTCAAATATCCCTGCATATTCAGCTGCTCTTTTCAGTGCTAGAAATATACCCAGCCCTCATCAGACAGGAGCCAAGAACAACCCCTGCACAGAACTCTAAGCAGCACTTCACTTGTGGCAGCACTGCCTTGTGGTTTTTAAGTCCAGGACTGTCTAACATGCAACTCCAGGGAAGGCTGATTGTAATTCAGCACTAATATTTGTTCAGACATTACTCAGAAATTTCACAGATATGGTCACAAGGCTGGTGCTAGAGACTCTGACTAAAGCTCGTTGTCAGTTCTTGCACTGCTTGATTCATGTTTGCTTAGGAAGCTGTTATCCCTTGGAATTTTTTCTTTTAATCTTCAAGGGAGATTAATTATTTTTAAGATTTCATTAAGAATTAGCACTCAATGGTTAATCAAACTAATGACAGTCTTATTGAACAGCAACTTAACGGCATGAAGCACTGCAGTGTTTCTGATCTTCTTAGTGAGTTATATTCAAATACACCTACCCTCTTTTCAGCTTTAATACTTGCCTACAGAGCCTAGCAGTGTTGATTGCTCCACAAAATCCAAGTAGGTGGCAGCACAGCAACACATTATTTCTGTCACTCTCACTGCTAAAGAAGAAAATGGTACAACTCCCAGTCACAGAAAATAGACTGGAAAAAAAAAAAAAAAAAGCTGGAGAAAACATTTGGTCTAGCACCTCCCAGCCATTAAAGTAAAAGACCACCTGGCCTTTTTGGGGAAAAAACCTAAAACATATGCTGTCGTGCAGGCCACTACTTGGAGATCAGGAAGGGATGATTGCACTTGCCCAAAGAAAACAAAAATAGTAATTTTATTTTTATAATGAAAAGCCTCTAATTAAGGGCCAAAAATAATCAGGATCTATTCCAGCAGAAGTATTTACACAACCATCCAATGAACAGAACTGGGAAACTGTTTCAGAAGAAAGACAACCCAGACCCAATGACTTAGAGTAGCAATGCACCAGGTAGCAATGTGCAGCAGGCAGCAGTGGCTTGCAGCAGATAACTACAGCCTCACGCATCCATTCTGTCATTACCTCCTCAGCCAGCGTTGAGGTCTTTGAATGGCAAGTGGTTACCGTCGCGTGATTCCAGAGCAGCAGGTCATGCATGGGAGCACCAACGATCTTACTGCGACCAACCACTACAGCTCTTTTCCCTGCAACCTGGATGCCTGCACCACAGAAAGTTAGAAGAAAGTAAAAATAGGTCATTGTGCATTCTAGTACAAACTAACTCAAACAGCTCTGGAGTCTTTTGGTCAGTTTAAGTCTGGCTCTGGTACTTCAGGATACTATCTTTCTTCTGGGTTGTGTGTGATAGGGAATTGGTGTTGGGAAGGAGGAAGGAAGGACCACTTTAAAACCAGCCTTTTTCCTATATGAAAAGGCAGAGAGAAAATGGGGCATCTCAACAAAAATTTCAATGCAAAGCATAGCCTTGCAAGGTGCATAATTTCTCCTCTTATTGAACACTACTGCACTCATGAATAATGGATGGAAACCTACTTACCTGTCTGCCTGATGAGTTCCATGCATCCTTTTGGCGTGCAGGGAATAAAGCAGTCTCCAAGGTCCCCTCTAGAGAGTTTCCCAGCATTGATGCTACTTAAGCTGTATTTTGAAAGAATAAAGGCCAAGTAAGATTCCTAGCCTCATGATCACCGTTCAAAATTTAAAAAAAAAAAAAAAAGTTTATTTCTGGAGTAGCTGTCATGCTCTCCAAGGGTGAAGTCAGTTTACCCATCTACATCCTTCTCAGGTGCAACAGCATTGGTTATTTTTTCTGTATTGATGGGTTTATCAGAGTCAAGTGGCAGCTGCACTATAAAGCCATGAACAGCAGGATCTCCATTCAAAGAGGCAATGCACTTGAGGACCTACAAGAAGACCAAAAACGTAATGGCCGATAAACTGAAATATGACTAATGCAAAGGAAAAAGCACAATCCCATCTGGATTAAGAGACACATACAATATGCTTCGTTTTTCCACCCAAGAGTATAAATGACTCACATTTTTAATTTTTAGAAAAATACCTGTTAAAGTCTCTAAATTTTACATTGTAGTGTTTTACTTTTCTTTTAAAAATAAAAAAAATCTCAGCAGGTTCCACTTCTTTTTTCATGCGTTAATATCTATAGGCAAATGGTCTTTTTTTACAAAATGAGAGTTTACAAGTTCATCTCTTGAGCTCAAGACCAAAATTATGTATTTTTTTCATTATTGGCTATATTACTTACATCAGCTTCTGTTGCTGTATTGGGCAGTTTTATGTGATTGGCACTGATCCCAATCTGCAAATGAGAATACCAACAAGTTATCTGATTTCTGAATTGACATAAGAGATTGATATGGCTATTCTCTCAGTCCAGCCCGGTCACAGCTATATTCTGTCACATTTCCCAGGCCTATCTCCTGTTCCTGTGGCTACACTCCTATTATTTGGAAATACCATCAACGAAAGGGAAGAAAAAAAGATTAGTGCTTTGCCTACTTAGATTAGTCCATACTTCAACTGTTCTATTCACCTTTTGACATGAACATCATCTTGGCTTGACAGCATACTGCCTTGAAATGCCAGCAGAGAAGATGCCAACTGTCACCTAGGGAAACAGGGACTCATAGATTCACAGAACCGTTTAGGTTGGAAAAGACCTTTAAGATCATCAAGTCCAACCATTAATCTAACAATAACAAGTCCACCACTAAGCCATATCCTTAGGCATCACATCTACATGTCTTCCAAATAACTCCAGGGACAGCAACTCAACCACTTCCCTGGGCAGCCGGTTCCAATGCTGGATAACCCTTTCTGTGAAGAAATTNCAATGCTCGATAACCCTTTCTGTGAAGAAATTTTTCCTTATATCCAACCAAAACCTCCCCTGGCACAACTTGAGGCCATTTCCTCTTGTCCTATCGCTTGTTACTTGGAAGAGATCTATACACACCTCACTACAGCCTTCTTTCAGGTAGCTGTAGTGAGCGATAAGGTCTTCCCTCAGCTTTTCTCCACTCTAAACAACCCCAGTTCCCTCAGCTGCTCCTCATAAGACTCGTGCTCTAGACCCTTCACCAGCTTCATTGCCCTTCTTTGGACACACTCCAGCACCTCAATATCTTTCTTGTACTGAGGGGCCCAAAACTCATCTACATTCCCAGCCTTGCTGTAGCATGTAATGTACCACTTGGTGAGAGATGCAAAGCAACTGCAGGTAGAAGACATTCAGGGAAGATAAGCACATGGCCACAGGTCAGGAAAGTCAGAGCATCAGCACTTCAGGTACAGGTAATCTAGGAGATGATCACACAAAAAGTGGCACCAGCTCACACTGCTGTTACCGCACTCGGCTAAGTGTCAGGTTCCACACCTACATGACTTCCTTATACCAAAGAATTCAGGCCAGCACAGGGATCTCCAATATGGGCAAAACTTAGATAAAACTATTTGATTTGCATCTTTTGTTTCATATTCAGATTTGACCTACTATAGGAGGGTAAAAAGAACTACTAAGAAATACCTCAGCAGCAGCCTTCAGCTTCATATTAATGTAGAGGTTTGAATCATCCCGATTTCCAACCTAAGGATGAAAAGACAGTTGAGTCACACTGCAGAATAGAGACCCAGTCACAGGCCGAGATGGGCTTAACCCTTAGCTTGCTTGGCTTCCTTTGAGCTACACCAAGGAGACAGGTATTCTTGAATAGCTGTAAAACACACTGATAGAGGCTATAAGTAGCTGTAGCTAACAGGAAAGTGTTCTTTCAAGTAAGAGGCAGCTAAAGACAAGTTGTCTGATCTCCTGCATAAACACTATTTACACCTGTTGAAAAAAACAGCATTCTCCGCAGCAGAAAATACTGCCTGCCATCTCATCTGAGCAAGTTAAATCTCTAGTTAATTAACATGATCAGCAGGTGCTGATAACATCCCATTATCTGATTAAGGCTTTCAGAAAAGTTGGGCCTCTTTGATACCCAGGAATCTTAATTTTATGCACATACGTGTGCCTTGATGGAGAGATTTCTTCCACTGCTGTTTTATACCTTGAGAATTTTCCTGCCGAAGAAAAAAACAACAAAAAAAGAACAGTGTGATGCACAAAGAGAAAGCAGCAAGTGGAACAAACGCCTGCAGTTTTTGGCAGTACTGGATGATTACAGCACAACTACATTTCAGAAGATTGCTTGCAACTTCCAGTATGTTTTGTTAAAGGTAATACTCCTTGTAACCATAAGAAAATGAAGCGCAAATAAGGCAAAGCTGGTAAGCAAACTCTTGAAACCCCATTCCCTGGTAGCTATCTCTGGTTCTCACACTGATTACAAGCTGCAGGGGTGACTGCATTACTGATCAGCCAGCATACACTGGTTCTTCTTCCCTAGGGTTAGACAAAGGGAAGATAAACCCTTTAAAGTCTGCTGGGTTTAGGAAAGGTATGCCTCATACAGGGCAGAAAAGAAGGAAGAGAGCCGGCATCAGAGGTCAGCAAACAGACCTCATATATTGTGCAAAAGAGGACATTCCTGACTACAGGACAAAAAATAAAGATTAACTGACTTCTTGAGCTCAGAGGACACCACATACCTCCCAAGAAAAGAGCACATATTGTGTGGGGTGCTACATATCAGAAACAGCTAATTGTCCTGACTTAACTGAAAAATAGACAGCTGAGAATATCAGTACCAGGAGATGAACTCCAAGCCCAGACTGTTTGGTAGCTTACAAAAGTGTCAGAGAGCCAAAGAGCAAACAGGTTGTAAAGGACTCGGAGGCAATTCAGGATTGAAGAGAACATGGGCCAACCATGAAAAAAAAAAAATCCAATAACACTACAAGACAGCAATTTTCTAAGATGGTTTACAAGGTCAGCAGTTCAGCAACTTCCATCAAAGCATCCCTCGCTAAATTTCAAATAAAAGACCTTCATCCTTCCTTCTAAACACCTGAAGACAAGTCTTCTGCAGACATGATCTTCTTAAAGCCAATGGAAAAGAAAACCAGAAAGAAAACAAACCACAAGCAAATCTGTTCCTAGCATTGAAGAGGAGCATGGTCTTTGTGTACTATAGTGGTCTTAGCACTGGAATTCAGATACAGGTACCAAGAGCTCTTCAGGAGCCCAAAATACTAAATAAGAACAGAAGCCACTTCTCCGAGCAGCCACTTTCAGCCCATTAATTCTTTGTGGCCACACAGTTCCTTCCTGTTAGATGACACTTGCTACTGCTAGTCACCTTCTAATCCAAAGGCAGAGTTTCCATTTTTTATAGCTGCAAGGAAAAAAAAAATCTCATTAATTCTGCCAATCATAGGCCAAACCCCTGTACTAATGAGTACTTTTTTCCTCTGCAAGCATTTCTGCGTAGACTCTAGCACTTATGCTTCTGGCAGACATCAAATTCAGCAATGGGATTTTGTTCCATCCCCTGCACTCAAAGTCTTCTTAGACAAAGGTGGTTTTGGTTGGTGTGTCCCGTGTCCTCCCCACTTCTCTCTCCATGTTCTGACGTAACAGTCAAGCAAATCCTTTAATAGATACCTAATTTCAAAGATTTCTGGTACAAACACATCTCTGAAAGCTGACAGACTTTGAGGCTCACACAAGTGCAGAGACGTGGAACAGAGTCTACAGGCACTGCTTCCTCCTGATAGGCAAGAAGCCTACTTTCACTATTTCACAAACAATGCTCAGAGAACTGCAAGGGTCTGATGAAAGAAAAAACACCCAACCCCAAAACCCCAAAATGTTTCTGGGCCCAGTACTTGGGGAAAAGACGTCACAGAACTGTGTTACCATCCCATGGAGAACTCTGCTCTTCTATTCCTTATAAAACGTTACCAGTGCAAGGCAGTTTTGAAGCTCATCAGCTGTGTACTTACCATTACAAAGCAACCCAAATTTTCTGTAGTTGTCATTAAAGAAAACAATACCTGCAAAATTGCGAGTCCTGGTCTGAAGCCTGGAAATTTCTCTTTCATCTCAACAACTTGCTTCTTTAGTCTCTCTCTCACTTGTCTGAAGAGGGAAAATAAAAACAAGGTAGAAATTAACCAAGGGGATGAATTCTCATACAGTGGTAAGTCAGAAATTGAGAAGACAGATGGACAAACACTTAACTTATGCCTTGAGTACACAAGTTCCATCAATCTCCAAATAAGACTGATGTCCGTAAATCACTAAGACACTTTGCAAGTTTAATTCAAACTTACTTAAATATTTTTTTATTTTTTTAAAAGTCCAGATTGTTCTTCTTCACCCTTCTGCTCACAGTCTCATAGGAAACAAGGGTAGAAAAAAGTAGAAAATCTGGTGTGGAAGTTCCTGGGATTTCAAACTCTCTACACAGAAGCAAATCCTCTTTCCACATATGCTGTACCAAATCTACCTGTCTTCCACAGGCACTAGTCAATGCTGTCACACGTGCTGTCCTGGTAAAGGATGATGAATCTAGAGTGGTAAAACTCTGGAAAATAGCTAAACAAACAGGAGGTACTGTCCTGGTTTCAGCTGGGATAGAGTTAATTTTCTTCCTAGTAGCTGCTATAGTGCTGTGTTTTGGATTTAGTATGAGAATAATGTTGGTAACACACTGATGTTTTTAGTTGTTGCTAAGCAGTGTTTATACTAGTCAAGGACTTTTCAGCATCCCATGCTTTACTGACTGAGAAGGCTGGAGACGCACAAGAAGCAGGGAGGGGGCACAGCCAGGACAGCTGATCCAAACTGGCCATATCCACAGTGATATTCCATACCATATGACATCATGCTCAGTATACAAACTAGGGGAAAGCTGGCCGGGGGGCTGCTGCTCAGGAACTGGCTGGACATCGGTTGGTGGGTGGTAAGCAACTGCATTGTGCATAATTTATTTTGTATGTTCTTTTATCATTATGATTATTTCCCTTCCTTTTCTGTCCTACTAAACTGTCTTTACCTCAACCCACGAATTTCACTTTTTGTTTTTCCGCCTGATTCTCTGCCCCCATCCCACTGGGAGGGCAGTAAGCGACCAGCTGTGTGGTATTTAGCTGCCTGCCAGCTTAAACCATGACAGGTACCAAAAGATACACCTCTTCTACAGTTGGTCAATACCATGTGTTTCTATTTCCTGCCTGTTTGGCCTGACCTAGGCTGAGTAGGCTGCAGTCCTACACCCACCTTCCTGCCTCCAGTCTGCTTCTGTGTTTGCTAACACTCATGCGAGAAAATGCCCCCAGCCCGAGGGCTTCTAAATAAGGCAAAGATTTTTCCATGGGAGAGGGAAGGAGAATGGGAGGTGGACAAAGGAGAAGCAGTGAGGAAAACTAGCTAAGCCCAGGTACACAGCTCAGGTCAACTCTTCAGTAAAGACAAGTTTAAGGATACAATTATTAAAACAAAACTTTGAAATGGAAGCATGAGAGGATTCACGGATTAGTTAATCTAGCTCAGATGTCAACTCATACCCAGTTTACTATGCAATGTTTTAGAGATAACAAGTACCTATCACATAAATTAGCTGCAGACAGCTCAAAAGCCACTGTCACCACCCCCCCCAGCCTTGCACTCCTCTCTAATTTCTCAGTCACTGTCTGGCCCTATGTGCATGATCCTGCACCAGGGAAGGTGGTGGAGAAGAGGTCCTGGTGTGAGGCCCAACTGCTCTTTCGAATTTGAAATCCTGCCAAAAGCCTGGGTGCGGCCCCAGCACCACCGCTCTATCTCCTCACCAGAGGCAGTCGGGATTCAGAGAGAACTGACCAGTTGTGTCCATCTCATGGGCTCAGAGCACTGGAAGGAGGCTGTGGCACTTCACCGTAAATGTAGGAGATGCTCACTCAGAGGCAAAAGCCAGGTAAGCAAACCTCACAGGACTCTAGAGGCTTGACAGGTCTGTCTTCCTCCACACGATCTCCAGCCCGTGTCCCACCCACTCTTCTCAAAGTGATGAGAAGGCACTACCATCATACTTAGCAAATCTCCCCTGCTCCAAACACCCTACCGTCTAAAATACAGATGGTCTCCTTGGGCTCATCTACCCTCAAATCAGTATCACAAGGTCTGCTGCTTCCCAAGTGGAACCAGACTTCCCAGACTGGAGGAGGTACTGTTAAGTGCCAGTTCATTAAAAATGCGAACAGCAACGGTACAGGGGACAGAGTAAGTAGCTGATGGCAGCTGGGAAGCTGCGATTCCTGCCATACAGGAAAATTCCAGGATGACAGCCAGCCCGTAAAGCCAACTGTATCCTGCAACTATGAGCTCCAAATCAGAAATGCCAGAGGCAAGAAGAGAGGGAAATGGGAGCAGCACATGTCTCTGCTGCAACCCAGCAGCACTGATCCCAGGGGACAGTTGCAGCTGGCCCTGCCAGAAGCAGCCCTGAGGCTGTTCTGAGTCCCATCTCGGGGGAATCACACAGCCTCCTGCTCTGTCCCAAACCATGCATCTCTCCGGCTGCATCCCTAATCATGCTGTCAGAGCTCCACTGCACCTGAGGAGCAGGTTCAGAGTATTTATAGGTGTTTGCTCGTGGGCAAACTGTTCAAAGTCTCTTAACAAGCTCTGGTAAAAGAGGTTGTTTTCAACCTTACTTAAGAAATAGTAGTTGCTAGGCTTCCTTTAGCTATCACCTCTGTAAAAGACTTGGCACTAAGACCGGCGGATGAGTTCAGAAAACAGTGTCATAGCACGCCTTGTCCTAGCAATTCTTCATGCTGGACTGACAAAAGTTCATCTGCTGGGTGGCAAAGCACCAACTGCCTCTCCTTGCGTTCCAGCTGTAAGCCCCTGGGGAAGGCACCGAATCTACAGCTGCAGACACAACAGGGCCTGAGCTCATGAGCAGCCTGCAAAAGCAACGCAGCGTTCTCAGGGAGCATCAGAAACCCACTGTGTGTGGCCTCTGAGCGGGTGCTGCGGGCCAGCTCTTTGAGGGAGCCATTTCTGAGAACAGCCTCCCGCGTCCCAGGAAGGAAGGCACAGCACTGTTTCGTGGCCTCCAAACAAAAAGAAATGCAAACAAACGTGAAATGTATCATAATTTATGATGCAGTAAAGCCCTCATAAGGGACAGTCAACTGGAAAGTGTCTCGGGTCTGGGTTTTACTTTTAATCCAGTCTTCTCAGTGGAGGAGAACCAGGCCTACCCAAGGGTCTAGTTTCCCCTCTGTCCTCTGTGAAGGGAGGCTGCTGTGTGCTTTCAGCAGCCACGACTGTTCCCATGTTATATTGCTGTCATTTTCTGTAATTAGGCACTAGGTCACTTCCCCTTCAGCTACAGAAGAAAGGTAACGCACAAACACACAAAGTGGTGCTGCTGGAGCCCATTTGCTTTAGGCGCCTTAAATCAGGAAATCACTTGTTAGACAGCCACCTAGTGTTAATTACCACTGCTCTCTAGTTACCAGAAAAGCCACAAGTGCAAAGGTTTGAGAGAAAATTAAGGAAAAAAAAAATTTGAGTCCTTGTTTTAACTCTGCAGACTTACAAATGCAGTACTGAACAAACCTTACAAGCTAGCAGCTATTTAGTGATACAGTTTGCAAAATTCTATTGTGGACTTCAGGTCTTCACAGAGATAAAAGTTGATCTTGATAGATCAACAATTTTTTTTATTAGCTGTATGAAAACACTTTTAAGTCTTCAAACATAAATTTGCAATTGTACATGGCTGTTCCTCCAAAAGCCTTCCTTCTGAGACCCCTCCTGTGCCCACACACTCTTCCACAAACAAACTCACACTGCAAACAAAGGTCCAGGGTCCACACAGGTTAAGGACAGCACACAGCTCTAAGCACACAGTGCAAAAGCCAGCTCCAAAGATTAAAAAAACCTGCTAGCCTTTCTTTCTCTAGACTGCAACAGTGAGCTGAATTTAAATTGATTAAGTGAATTTCCCAGAACAGCAAAGGACAAACCATACTCCTCCAGCTCTGCTGTAAATGAGAGACGCACAGCTCCCATACTAGTGCCTCCTCAGGCAGACCCCACCACTATACCTATGGTATTATGTACACACAATAACTTGGGTGGCTGAGGTGCCAGCATACACATCACCATACTGAAGATGACTCCAGGCTGTATTTTTGTCCCTTCTCTGGGTAATAGGGCCCTGGGACTATGTGAATACTTCCAAGTGTATGACTTGGCAAAATACCTCCTTCAGAGACAATGATGCTCTAGAAGAGGCCTGCCCCCAAAGGGGAGGGTTTGGCCTCACTGCCTGGATCACACATGTCCCAAAAGTTTCAGAAACGTGCATCAGAAGTGCTCTTGCTGCAATCCTCCAGAAATCACAGAATCATAGAATCGTTAAGGTTGGAAAAGACCTCTGAGTCCAACCATCTAAATGGCTGTATAAGACTGATGGTCCTCCCCAGGTCCTGCACCATCTTGGTCAGGGCTGTTGTCCCTGTATCCATTCCTCCTTAGAGCCCGCAGCGCTGCCAGTGCTCACTTTCTGTTGCCCCGTGAGAAGAAATGAAATGAAACTGGAGAAGGGGAAGCTTGTCTCTCCATACTGCAAACCTCCTTGGCACCATGTCCTAGCTAGCAGGATGACAATGACCCAGTTTGGGTCAGCTGTCCTGGCTGTGCCCCCTCCCAGCTCCTTGTGCCCCTGGCAGAGCATGGGAAGCTAACAAGTCCTTGACTAGTGTAAACACTACTGAGCAACAACTAAAACATCAGTGTGTTATCAATGTTATTCTCATGCTAAATCCAAAACACAGCACTATAGCAGCTACTAGGAAGAAAATGAACTCTGAATTAAGCTGAAACCAGGACAGACAGCTCAAACACTTGTCCGAGCACTCTTCAGGCCACACAATACATGAAGATGCTTTTGCTTTTTTGTGGGCTTTTTCATCATGTCCAGAACACTAGCTCAACGAGGGCCATGAAACAGCTGAGCTGAAGAAGGAATCATCCATGGGGGATGGGACAGGCAGTATCGGAGGAACTTCTCAAATGTGGCTGGCCGCCAACAAAACAACAGTTTAAGTTTCACATAAAGCTGAGTCTTTAAAACTTAGACAGAAGAGTTTGCCCCAAACATGAGTTACAATACCATGAACTGCCATGACCAGCTTCCCATGCTGCAATGTCAATCACACCACTCAAGACTTGCATCCCTAAATGGCTACCACATACAACAGCTAACTATCAGCTGATTTAATCAGAGGACAACACAACAGAAACAGATAAGGACTCAAACCACGTTTGTGGGACTGCAAGCACTTCAGACAATACTCTACGCCGTATTTACAATGGTCTGTCTTCATAAAGACTGATATTAAAATTTTCTTCCTTCCACATGTTGTTTCCTTTAGGACTCCCCCTTTCTGTATAACCCGGTGCTGATGTGCACAGATGACAGCACTGTGACCCTGTTGTCCACCAGACAATGTTTTCTCCTAGCTTATAACCTCTTTGGAGCAGGGTCTCATTTAATTCTGTGTCTGTACAGCATCTAACACAAGGGGTTCTTGCTCAAATTTGGGGCTGCTCAGTGGCACTTAGTGGTACTGGACCACACAGTTCACTTTAACTTAACACATCTGTAAGTGTGGTATCCTTCAGTCCACGCCTGAAACATTCTGGGTAGGATCTGGTAAATGAAATCTCACAGATCGGGGAATTTTTTCAGTTCTGACTATATTTAGCTGGAGTTTCAATAAGAACTCCAAAAAACTTTTGAGGCCCGGTCTGAAAAAGCTGAAGAGTTGTCTTTATTGCACTGTTATCTCCAGTCATAAGTTGAGTGTGATCATCGCTATATCCAGTACTTTAACAGTACTTCAGACTCAAAGCACTACCTGGCCCATCCCCATGGGCTGGGAGGGGTGTTAAGTCTTCCCTGCCATCACAACTTATCAGCCACTCATCCAGACCAGGAATATTGGTCCATTCCTGGTGCTATCAACCAATCCAGGCCAAGCCAGGGGTTTCCAAACCTTGGCTATTTCATATGGTAACAACTCAACTCTGTTCAGTCCGCTCACTGCTGTCTGCTCAGCACAGCAGACATGAACTGTAAAGAAGAGCTAGAAAACTAGATGTTTTGCTCTGAGTATCTATTTCAGACACAGAAACAGAGTCTTTTTCTTTTAAAGGAATACTAGTAATAAAAAAAAGGTTGAGAATACTGTATTTTGATTCCCTCCAACCCTCCATATTCTGCATACTTAAAGCACTGTTTCTCTTTACGGTACTGTTCCACAATAACTCATCTTTTGCAACTCATTTGCCAATGAGGCAAATCGAACTTGCAGCAAAATCTAAGGCTGAATTACTAAACAGCCACTCAGAGAAGTAGAGGAAAGCCGCTCAGAGATAACTAGCCAGCACAGATTGATGCATAACCCATCCAACATTTAGTGTCTTTCACAGACTGTCCAGGTTTCTATTGAAAAAAGCAGCCTTAGGCAGAGAAGCATTAACTTAAACACCAAAATCCTACGCACACAATGTCTGCTTCCCATGCACAAACATAACCACATTTACTATCCTCACAGGTAGTATTCAAAGCCACTATTCAAATAGCAAAATGTCTATTTTCCTTTGTACCTCTTCTGAGCCTTCCAAGACTTTCTAGGTGTGAGCTAGCTTTATCTACTCAAGTTTTCCTTACTTAGAGAGACAAGGAAACATTTGCTCTCTCTAGCGTGAAGGCGCACTCTCTCTCTGTATTTGTTCTCTTTACATGTTTCACAAAAATGAGAATGTCACTATCTACCTGTTTTTTGTTTAAATAACTGGCATGACTCTTCTGAATTAGGTATTTTTTTCACCTCTCTTCGCGGAAGGGGTGCTTGGTGGCCGGAGAAGAAAGTTCACAATAGTGAGTTTTGATTTCACACAGAAACTCTGAATTACATAGCTGGAACACTACTTGATCGATTCACCTCATTTGTTAATATTTGACTGACTTACAAACAAACACTTTTCTCGATTAGAGGATAAAGTAACAGAAAACACCCCCTACAAGATAGTAACTGAAAAGCTTTTGCAGTAGATGTAAAGTCAGAAACACTCCCTTTCTACAACAGGCAATTCAGTTGAGAATTCCTAGAAAAACCACATGCCTATCTCTGCTGCTGCTGCCAGGCTCTTGGCCTGGAGGTGAACTCTGCACAAAGAAAATCCTCTGGACGAGCACTTCTCTAGAGATTCTGGAAGAAAGGGACAGGTACCTGCAGGGTGGATAGCCCATCTCCTCATGCCTCCTTCAAGTATTCCACTAGGAAAAAGCAGAGCTATGTAACTGTGGAGCACACCATGGTTTTGCTACACTGGACATAAATACAGCAGAAATAAATGAACTGAAGGAGGACAGCTGTACAGCTGCAATTATTTTTCCATTCTGTGTTGTCTTCAGGTCAAGATTTGATGCCTCTGGAAGACAGGCTTCAGCCAAACACCTTAGACTTGTGCTGGAAAGTAAGCAATCCTTTCTCCTGTATATGCCTATTAAAAACTTAAGTCTTTTCCCAGGTATTCGCACATCAAGAAAGTCCTCATCTCTGAAAACAGCTGCTACAGAAACAAACAAATAAAAAATTTCACCTCTGTATCTATAAATTCAAAGTAAGGAAGTAATGCAATATGCACTGCCAAGGAGGCTGGAAATTTCAGGGTGAATGCTCAGAATATCTCCAAAACACACTCACTGCACCCAAGCTAGCATCTTTCCAGGTTTCTAGTCACTAACATTGCAATAACATGTAGCTTGAAAGGACCTACTACACTTCAGGGGCACTTTCTATGCCACAAAAAGGAAAGCTGCAGCAGGCAAACCACAAAGTACCACCAGCACCACACACAGGCATTGCAGAGTGTGATGGCTTCAAGGCTTCCAAAAGCATAAGGTGTAACAAAGCTCACAGGACTGAGAGACTGCAATACCCTAGTGGTACTGGCCCAGAAATTACCTGGTAAAAAATAAGCAAGCAGTCTTTCATCATGGATATTCAGATTCAAGATACATTAGGCCTACTTTTCAGAAACACTCCACTGTCAGTTACATGTAGATGTGTTGCACGTAGCAATACCTAAGATCAGGTCTAACAACTTTTCTGAGATTACTTTAGACCATTTCAAATTTACACTTTCTGTCCAAATTCCCTGGTTCTAGAGAGGAAGTACCCAACAAACCAACCTAACCACACCCTGTTTGCATGGAATACATCAGACCATAGAACCATAGAATCATTAAGGTTGGAAAACACCTCTGAGATCATCTAGTCCAACTGTCAACCCAAAACACCATGTCTACTAAACCATGTCCTGGAGTGTCACATCCACACGTTTTTTTGAACACCTCCAGGGATGGGGACTCCACCACCTCCCTGGGCAGCCGGTTCCAATGCCTCACCACTCTTTCAGTAAAGAAATTTTTCCTAATATCTAATCTAAACCTCCCTTGGTGCAACTTGAGGCCATTATGTTTTGCTAAACACTGCATTTTCCTAGGATTAGGGATATTCATTTAGCTTTCTTACCGGATATGTATGTATAGCAGCAGTAGGAAAAATGGGCAAACTAAAAGACACAGTGCAGGGTCACTTATACTCAGAGCTTCCCAGCTAAGTAAAAGCCGAAAAGCAGAAGAAAGCCTTTTCCTTTAGGGTCTGCCAAATCTTTCACATACCTTTGGCAGGACACCTGTGAAGATTCATCTTGACTTTATTCAACACATGAATTGATCTTGCTTTAAAAAAAGTGACCAATGACATTATGAACACAGAGACGATACCTAAAGCACAGGTTCCCAACTCCTGCTTGTAAAGCATCCCAAAAGCACCGCATAAATACACAAAGCCTGTACGCCAGGTGCCGTTCCACACGTGCCTGGGCGCTTAGGGCAGAGGTGCCGAGGGACCACCACCTGCTCTGCAGTGCTGATGCTGGATGCTGCCACCGAGAACCAAGCAGGCGCACCGCTGGGTTTCTGGGGAGCAATGCAGTGGTGACAGCACCTTAGGTTCTTCTGAAGATCTTTCATGCTACCTTCATTTAAAAACTCCCACCGTCTGCGGCCAAGAAGTGAGCTTTGAATGCAACGTGGTGAAAAAGCTTTAGGGTGTCTTGAAACCGCTTCGTCTCGGCGGCAGAGCCAGAGCAAAGGCCACCGCAGCCCCGTGCCCCCCGGCCTGCAGGGCTGGGTCCCCCGGGCCACCCCGCAGCTGCACCGGTTTCCTCCCCGATCGCGGCCATCCCGCGGGGTCAAAACCCCCGCGGCTCCCCGCAGACTTCCCCCGCCCGAGGAAACCCCGGCCCGGCGGGAAGGGCGGGCGGCCCCGCGGTACGTACGCGGAGACTATCTTGCCGCTGAGGACCTCGGCGGGGGCCATGGCGAGGGCGGGCGGGCAGCGGCCGAGCGCGGCGGGGCTCCCGGAGCGTCTGCGGGACGGGCCGCCCCCGCCGCGGCCCTACTCCGCGCCCCACGTGGCCCCAAAC
>VZTL01062974.1:279-22813 GCA_013400535.1 Scopus umbretta
CATATTATTTAAAGGGAAACAAATATCGGCCACTGAATGTCACTGCAAGGACACATCTTCTGCCTCTTAACTAAACTTATCAGCGCTGTGGTTTAATATGGTACCTTTTTCATCCTCCCCTCAAATTCATCTTACAGAGCAGCTCTTGACATTACCAGAGAGCAGTCAAGACTAAGATTTAGTGACGTTTGCTTCAAACAGATCCAGATTTATTGACATTTGTTGCCTCCTGCTTCTCGCAGTAACTGCACACAGGATTAATTTTAACCATTTCTTAAACTCTGGAAAAAAAAAGTGCATACTTAAGGTAAAAAAAGTTCAGACACCCAAATTACTGCTACTTGTGTATTTCCACTTTTAATTAGAGGCCCAGAACCTTTAATCATAAGACCTTAAACACGTGGGCAAGGTTTTGCTGGAAGTTGGATGAAAAAGGCGCACATCAAGCCCTTTTCAAAATGAAGCCCGTTCCAATAGGCAGGGAAGGATTTATATTCCAATAGTATACACAAACACGTGATTAACAACCGTACATGAAAATACTTCAGGAAGAAAAAAGCCTCATCTTTTAATAACTACTTCAGTAGTGAAATATTGTTCAACTAATTCAGTCTTCATTTATTACTATGACCTGTACCTCATGTTAACTTCTAAACCCTCAAATTAACACACTCTTTATTCTTCTGCTTTACTACAAAAATTGTATCTTGGTGGCTGAATGACAGAAATCTGTTTCTACAAGGATACTTAATTATCTTGCTGTTAATCCTTATAAATTATATGAACTGATTGAATTCATGTTTTTCAAATCTGGAAGTGACACTCAGAACTGAACTGCACAATAATATAAATGCTTTAGCTCTTATATAGTGTAGACACAGCCATTTCTTAGTAACACAGAAAAAACACCTATATCTATATTTTAAAGGGATGCATACCTGAATATACGCACTTGACTCTCCTAATGTTAGGCAAAAGTATGAACTTGCAGTATTCTGTAAAAGATTAACTACTAAATGAAAAAGAACTGCTGGATGTAAATTTAGAAGTCCAAAAACACCCAAGAGGCATACCTATACTTATTGCTGAGGGAAGCTGTTTAAGACTAAAAACACATTTCCATTAACAATCAAAATTAGTTTTCATTGCCTTTTTCTCAAGTTTTCAGTGAATTACCTTTGATGATAGCACATGATAATGATTCATTAGAAAAAAACTAATTTGTATTTCGGAAGTATGCATATTAAAAAAAAAGCGTCAGAAATCATACCAATGAAAATCAAATGCCAGAAGACGCAGAGGACAGTTTGGGGATGAATAATATTCCACAATAAAAGACTTACCATCAGAGTACATCCTGTACTTGTGCATACAGTTCTACAGAAGAATGATATTAAGATGTATTAATCAAAATAATTTATGCTTAGCTTTGCAAGATATAAATCCCTCCAATTTGTGCTATCTACTCAGCGTTATCCAAAGTGTATTTGATGGGAGAAGCACCATGAGTACAGAAGAGCTGTAAAACATGTCTGCAGACTACACAGCAGATACACATTAGCTCAAAAGTTGGGAAACGCACGTTTTTACAGAATTTCTACATGCCAGGAAAACACACTTTAGTTTATGGGAAAAGGCTACAGTGTATCCTTATAACAATATAAATCTCCAGAACCCTTGTGATGATATCTAATTTACGTCGCTGTCACCGGAAAATGTGGTATAGTGAATTATACACAATACTAAGCTTAATTATGAACAGTAACCTAGAAATCTTGATTAGAAATCATTTGCTCACTATACTCAGAGTCTGTAAAAACAATGATGAATTTATACAGCACACCGCAATTCCAAATAAATTATTCCTAGAAAATCAAAAGGAAGGTATAGATTATATAAGAAATTATTTCTTAGGATCACTGCCAAATTTTAACTACACTATCAAATACAGAGTAAAAGTACTACAGAAGCAAGTCTGCTTTACATAAAAAATAGCTACTTAACATTCACATCAATTCCTTCCATCTTCCAAAGTAGGCATTTATAAACTACGGGCCAGATCCCAACACGCTATAGAGAATTACATGTATTTCATTAGCTAACCTATTACAGAAGTTCTCAGACAAAGCACTGTTCCCACCGCCTCCACCGTACTATTTCACCCTACTCAAGCTACTTGAATGTAGGTTTTCAGGAAGATGTTACCACTGTGGTGGGATCCCTTTCCCAGCACACTTCAGACACTCTCCGAAGGGCAGGTAAACATTCAGTACCCTTCTAGCTTGGGTTGGCTTCAAGCTGCTCATGAAGGGTACACCAGCTGCAGGCACATTTGTCAAAGCTCAGGGCTTCCTTTTCCCTTGCTGCAAAAAGGACACACAGGACTACTACGCCGTGTCATAAAACTAACTCAAGGAAGTTTTGGAGTGGTCATGTGATCATTAAATGAAGGAAAGCCTATGACAAACAGTAATTTCTAAAGTTAGCATTGCCTCATCTCGACTGTACAGCAAATGTAAGTAAAATAGGAAATTATAAAGACCACTTGCATCTTTTTATATAAGGGAAAATTTCCACATCAATATTGTGAACCATTCATCACTTTCCCCTAGAGAAGTCCAGTGACTACTCTTCCCAAAACTCTCTTTCAGATGGAGGCCTCCTGAAATACACTATTTTATTTCAGAGAAAGACCTTATACTTAAATGTAGAAAGAGATTAAATAAATCATGATTACAACAGTAAACATGTAAATTCTGATCAATAAGTACTTGCCTCCCCCTCCCCCCAACACTAACAGCTGCAATAAAGCTTTAAATGTAAAGCTGAGCACAACCAGCCATAAAAGTATGTAAAATAAATGAGGATAACATAATGAGGGAATCCAACATTCATCTCATAAATATAACATAACGACCACAACTAAAATGTCAGAGAATCTAATAAATCAATATGGTAGGACAGAGCTATCTTTACGCTTAGCATACATAAAAATATATTTACATGCAGGCCTTTTTATTTTTTATTTTTTTAAACCAAGGATCAAACCAGAAAAATTATAAGAAACTTAACTCCTCATTCACTCCATCATTCAAAGTTTCATGGTATTTTTATTTTGGTTTTCTACCCAACTGTACAGAGCATACAACAGTTTTTTCCCCAGAAAATAACAAATTAAATTACATTATTAATTAGCATATAAAGTAAAATGAAAGTATGCATACAGCCCTTTGAAGGGACAATGCGGAGATACTGTTTGAAAGAATATCTCCAGGAGCAGGTGGAGAATCTTGTATAAATTCAGCATTTTTAGAAAAGGCAGATGTTTTGAAAAGCAATTCATGACAGTGCCTGTTTTCTTAATAACATCTGAGAATTGATACCAAGTATTTAACCACAGGTTACAGAGGCAGATTTCCTGTGCTGCAATACTAAACCTATTTTAGCTGCTATTTTGAAAACGTCAAGTGGTGTGTATTCAAAACAGCTACAATAACAAATACAACATAGTGCAGACTCAACAAATGCCAGTTTTATTTCAAGCTCTGTCCCTGATTTGATTGTAACAAGTTTGGAGATCCTTAAAGCTTGTTAGCATTTTGAGGACTAATAAAGCACACAAACTACAAACAGCCCACAATAGTACAAGATATTACAGCACATACTAATCAAAACCAGTTCTAAGTCTCAGAACTGGGTTTTTGCTCAGTCTTTCCTTACCATGTTGTTCCACCAACTACACCTACATGCATTTCCTTACCACGTTGTTCCACCAACTGACATTCACGGCACCACAGTGGAAACAAGTCTTAGTAATTCCGTTAACAGGCACAAGATGGCATTTGAACAGCTAATACAAGAAGAATGCAGGTCAACATTTTTCTCTTGGTTTGCCTACATCACTTAGGGTTATCAGCATGGAAGCAAAAGCCTTTCCACATGGCTTGGGCACCAGTCTTAAAACAGTCACTTCTGTTGATCGTCAAGGTTATGTACTATTTAGAGATGCAATGCTGTTTTTACCAGAATGGCTGGGCAATCAGATACACACCATTATACTGTAGCCAATGGCTGTTTGTTTTCAATCTGTAATCCACATGCATTCAAACACATCTCTCTGAAATAAATTATATCCTAGGCAACAAACAAAAGTTTCTATAAACTTCTTAAAACCAGGCATGTCAAAAAACTGAGTAGAGAAGACCATGCTTTCATATTACAGACACTTTTAAAAGTCAGTAAGTAGACATTTAATCTAGACATTAATTATTACAGCCAGAATGAAACATTAAGTCAAACAACTGACTGTCCTTTGCATTACACCCTGAGGGCTCCTCTGCTATAGCATGAGTTCTTTTTCAAGTACTCTGTGGTTCAGTGCCACTTACTATTACCCTGTAAAGAGGATTAGCACTGTTAGCCTTCTGTATCTCAGACTAGTTGGTAATGCTGTCATCAGGGACTTCCACAACATCCAAACTTGGATGTTATCTTTTCAATATGACTATTGAAAACTTTACAGTAGATTCTGCTTTGCTTGTTTTGTCAGTGTCTTGTTTGGAAGCCTTACGGCGAAACCTTACACCCATAGTCAGGAAATTACTTAATTGCTTACTCAAGGTTACTCCTGTAGTTGGGAGAAGAAAAATTATTTTCCCCTCTCAGCCAACATTTACTGTTGTTGACCGGAAGAGTTGTGTAGGTCTTGCCGTCTTCTAGACTTCTCTTTACATTACCTTACTCTAACAGAGACCACAGTGGAACTACTTAAACGTTTATCAAATTTGCCTTGCTACAAAAACCACTGCACGGGCTAAGTAACTTTTCTTCAATTTAGTAAGAGAATCAAATTCATCGTCTTGTATCAAAGCATAAGACAGCAATTTACGTTTGAGGATCATCTCATCTCTTACCTAACAAGAAACAACATAAGTCAGAGACTTCCAGTACATGTCCATATAGGACATATCAGATTTGTTAAGTGGATCAATGCAATTAAAATAAGGTACCTTCTAAAGCAGCATGAGGAATAATGCTTTTTCAGTAGACACACAACTTTGCTTCTTTTGATTGTTAACTTATATACAAGTCTGTAAAATATGAACACAAGTTCATCTAAAGTACATCTAACCAAAGGAAAATCTCCTTCATAGCAGGCCACAGCACTCAAAAATAATGACACCAACAATCAAAAATAAGAAACACTGACACCAGACCACTTCAGGGAAGATCTGAAAGAAGTATCTACAACGCTGCCTTGGGAGTGACATTTTCAACCAGCTACTGGACTGCTCCCTAGACTCACCCATTGCTAATTAGTACTGACATACGAATCAAGTATCTTTGTCCAAGCAAATGTAATGCAACCTAAGTTTATTTTTAAAATAAATAACTCAATTACCACAGCAATTGCTCACGTACAGTTGCTTGCATTTTCTCAACAAAGAATTTTCTATGCTCTAACAGCCTTTCATCATCACTAGATTATAATTAATCATCACAGAAACATATTGAATGATAAAACTGAAAGCTCAAATCTTAAAGAGAGCCTTGCCCATTAGCAGAGTTTGCAAATTCATAAATGACCTGAATTTTGACTGATCCAGATTTTAAAAGTATTCCCTTTCATTTAGCACTGTGTAACATACTTAAGCAAACACTGCATACAATAACCACTTAAACCCATTACTTTGTGTCAGTAGAGAAACCAGTTTTTACTATAACTGCTAATAATTTCATTCCTCCATACTTCACCCAATTTATTTTGTTTTGGCTGAGAACAGTAAAAACCGTTTCTCATTTCCATGAGAGGAGACAGAAGTCCTTTGAAACATCTGGTGGCTTCATTCAGATTGTTCTCCTTCATATTTTTATCTCAAAGAGAAGGATTTATCCTCTTCAGAGCCTCCACAGCTCACATGGCTCAAATCTTTTGGGAAGAGTAATATTACTTTCTTTGTACCAGTAGTTTAATGGTACTGCTGTTTCCAACAACTGTATCTGCATGCTTTAATCCCTTGCAATTTTGTGGGGTGGAGATGCTGTAAATTGTATACCTTAGAGCAGAGGTTTACAGTTGATCCATGGTATTGAAGGTATGTCTCACCAAGCGTACAAGTTACAAGGCATCAGAAATTAAAGCACTGCCATATGACAAGCAAACCTTTAAAAGTATTTAGATCTTGAATTGGCATTTGCAAATTCCTAAGACAGTCCTGTCTATTAGCTAACCCTGCCTGGTCTACTCTAGTCTCATTTGGACAAAGTTTCAGAATTCAGCAAATTCCTGGAATGAGGAATATTTTCGCAATTTAAGTTGTATCGATTAACTGGAAGTGTTTATTAATAAATGCCTACAAAATGAGAATTAATGTGCAAATATGACATGAGAAAGTCTAATTTTCAGGAGTAAGGAGATAGGCATTTTCAGAAGTGCAAACTCCAGTTTCATTGCCTTGCTTTTTGGTGCTCTTTCAACACACACAAACAGCGAAAAAACATACGAGAACCTGACTAGTTACCAGACCAATTCCTAAGCAGAAGATCCACCATGCCAAACTGCAAATGAAAATCGCCATTGAAACTGACATTGCTTTTTTTTAAAAGGAAAAAAAACATGGTATACTATATAGGTATGTATAAATCAATAAAATCAGAGGAGTGTAGAACACTGCAGTTTAAATTAGTTTCATATTCCAGGAGTGCCAAAGCATTTCTGGGAAGTTGGGAAAATGTTTCCCATCCAGTTTTTCCACAGATAATAAGTAAGCAGAGAGTTGTACAGGCATAAGTAATAATAGTAAATGTTTTATGATGCCTTAGTAGAAAACACTGTGAAGTCACACCTTTTGTGCAAAGAGGTAGAATTCCTGCAGAATACATATTTATACATCTTGCTCTCCCCATCATTGATTCTCTAGTACACAGATCATGTATTGACTTAAAATCAGATAAGTGTAGATGAGGTAAGAGCCCAGCACTGAGTCTAACCTTTTACTACACTATACTTTTATATATATCATTTATATATGTTTTTGTAAATACATACACACTCTTCTGCCTGTTTTTCTCTATTGTATGTAGTTTGTTGTTGTTTTGGGGTTTTTTTTAAAACCTTTCAGGCTTTCTCACCTACCTGTTGTAATATGTTTTCCATATCACCTCAATGGCTATAATCAGTTTAGATCAGAGAAGACATGAAAAGCTGGAACGATAAACTACCATCCTAGACAGCAATGCCATTGTTCTACATTTTCCAAGGAAGGTTCTGCGACCATTCACCTTCTCTCTGATTCCAAGCAGTTCTATTTGTATTTCATTAAGTGACTGGTGGTATGAATGAAGACACATCTGGGGCATAATCAGATGATATGCACATGGAAGATCCAGCACAGGAGAGAAAAATTAAGATATTGTGCAAGGGGTGTTCAGTTACTTCAGAGAAAGCACGTATGCCTTGATATACAAATATACACACACAAACATGTATAGACATAGACAGATATAAGCTAGGGAAATATGCATGCGTTTTCTGCAAGAAACATTAACCTGCCATTCCAAATTCTTGCAGTATGTTGTTTAGACAAATGCACAGCTCAATTTTGAACTAAACCACTCTGCATGCCCATTTCTTTCCTGCTCCAGACTTGTTTATTAACAAATTTCTTATTGCTATGTAATTATATCTAGCTAATAAATGAGAATCACCTCAAGCCCAAATCGACTGGAGGAACCCCGCCTAACAAGAACAGTAGGTTCAGCTTCAGACTGACCAATGCAGAAGGCACAGCTATTATTCTGACCAAATAACTTTCTTACAGCAATATCTGCTGCTTTCATTAATCCACACTTTTGGGTGCGCTTTCTGCTTTTCAGCAGTCATACTACAAAAGGTGGGTTACTTAAGAAACAATTAGGTGCGTATACAAAACAATTTGCAGGCAGTCTTACTCTTTCAGCTTCCTAAGTGAAGTGCCTTTCAAGGCTGATTTATAACACTGTCGTCTTCAGAAGGCAAAATAATTAATAGGAGCATGGACTTCTAATTTCAGTGACTTCCAGAGAAAGTGGATTTCATTTGATTTATGATGGCCGGTGACTTTGCATTTTATCAGTTCATTCACTCATTATTTATGCTGATGACCAATTTCAATGGGTCGCTATCATCTAACTCGCTACTAATCAAAGAGAATTAGGGTTCACTGCATTATTTAGAAGCCACTAATTTATCTTCAGAACAAGTATCAAGAATAGTTTGGGGCCTTCTACGCTAAAAAGAAGCACAGCTGGCAAAGTCGCAGCATTTGCTCAGTATTACAAATGAATGTCATAGGGGCTAGTTGCAAGAAGTACTACTTTTTACAGAAGTTTTAAAATGGGGCAGACTGTACGGATAGAAAATAAATATGAAACGTTGAAACAATAAAGTGAAACACTTTCTGTCTGACCTCCTATGTCAAAATATGTGTTTGCCATTCCCTCTGCAAGCAATTCAAAGACGCTTTATTTAAAAAATTCTCTCCCTCTCTCTGCTAACTAAATGGAAATCTTTGCACCAAACCAAACCTAGCTGGCATATTTCTCATTTTAAAACCATTTGAATGTATTCTAGACACAAGAAAATAGATCAGACTGAAACTTAAACATACAAAAATGGAGTTTTATCAGCAAGTAATAATACCAAATCATATTCAATCATTTGGAAAAAAAAAAAAATCCTCCCACAAGGGGGGGGTGGAATTAGTTGCCTGTTTCGCTCTTGGTGAACAGAGCACAAAATCCTCATTTCAGTATTTTTACACCTTTGCACTTTGACATGCGTTTATTCTCCAGTTTCCTGGGGGCTTTCTATACAGCCCACCTCCTGCGAACTGCTTCAAACTGGATTTTTATCTTTTGGTGGAGGCGCACGCCCTTCCTAAAACCCACGTGAAGTCCAGGGCCAGTAATTCCCCGGAACGGCGCGGCCACGTACGGAGTAATAGTTTTAGACCTTCTCCTTTCAGGGCAGTGGTCTCTGCTGTGTTTTATCCACGTTTTAAATGCTAAGCATAGGTGGGGGAAAGAAATAAAACATTACATCTGGGGGCACACAGAAAACGGTTCCTTGGGGCCCGCACGCACGCTCGTGCCAGTCTTCCTGAAAATATCATCCATTCCTCCCTTAAACAAACTTAAGTTTAAGTGCGCAAAAGCGACGATATCCAAGGCTTCTTCGGAGCCCCAGTATCCCCAGGGCAGGAAGAAAAACTGTCACCTTTCAAGCCGGAGGAGTGGGCCAACGCCAGCGCTTTTCACGGCCATTGCTCCCTCCCCACGCGCAGGTGTGGCGTCGGGAGGCGGGACGCGGCCAGCCTTCAGGAGCAACGCGCACCCTTCCCCTCGCTGCGGCGCCGGGGGGCGCGAAACGGCCCCGGGCAGCGCCGCCGCTGCCGGCCTCCCCCCTGCGGCCGCCGCCCGCCCGCGGGCAGGGAGCCTCTCCAGGGGCAGCCGGCATTAGCACCCGGCCCCCGCTGCCCCCCCGAGAAGCAGCCCCGGCGGGGGCGGCGGGGGCAGCTGAGGGAAAGCCACCACCAAAAGCGCCGCAGGCACGGCTCCTCAGACCGGCGATGCGCCTTCCTGAGGCACGCAGGGGTGCCACTGGGGCTTCGGGGGGGTCCCTGCCGCGTCTGCCGAAAGCAGGCGGTGTTCCCTGTGGAAAACAAACCACCGCGCCACCCTCCCTCCGAAGAAAATCAACACGGTATGCTCTTTCAAAACATGTCTTTTGCACGCACTTCAAAGACCCTACCCTCCTCAAAGACTGCCATTTACACAAGTAAGTATTTAATAGACATCTCTCTCAACTTTTTAATTATTTCCTAAAATTATTTTTAAACCGAGCGTTCCTTTCTGGAACACACCCGCGCTACCCAAGTTGGGGGTTTTATTTCAAGCACGTAGGTATGCCCTACTGCCTGCAAAGGGTGATTCCCATACGTGTTTGCCTATGGTCTGAGGTCCACCCGCTGCGACGTCGGAAAAGTAAAAGCTGAATGATTGTACTACCACATGACACCAAGGGAAGACTCTAGAAGGAAAGAATTAGGAAAATAATTATATAAGGCTCCCAGTTTTATTGGATGAAACTGGTATTCCTGTTGCCAAACAGTAATTACAAACTGATTGAAATTACTAAGTAGCCATTCAGATTAGTGTTCATCAGAGTTTTCTTCACATAAACACAACACGCTCATCATACTAATGATCTGAAATAAAACCCATGACTTGGCATAGTTTTCTGCACCATAACACAATTTACATTTCATTGCTAGTAAAACCAAGCTGAAACACTGCAAACCGGTTTGTCTTTACACTGCTTGCATTTTCTTCACTGTTAATAAGCTTTAAAAGAATTTTTCTCAAATAAGCTTTTACACTTAACTTACCGAAATTCAGTCACTTCTGTTACTAAAAATGATCTGTACACTAAAACCTCCTAGGACTATTCAAATTTCTGCATGTATATCAGTAATGATATAATCTCTTTCTTTCCACCAATGAATGCATTTTTATAAAAAAGGATGTACACCAGTGAAATCTGGGTGTTTTTTTTAATGGCAGACAGAAAATGGAAGTCTTCAGCCTGATTACAGCACACCAAGTCCTTAAAACATAGTATTACGAAAAACATTCTGCTGCATACAGTTCTCCTTGCAGGAGACCGAGAGAAGGATTTTTTAATTTAGTTGTTTTCAAATTTTCAACTTGGCAGGCAACATTCACAAACGCTCTAGGACATAAAAAAACTGCTCATGCAATTCAGTGACCCTCTTCTATAGCCAGCACTAGGCCAACATTCAGACTGGATGAAAAAAACCCTTAATCTATAGTAATTAGTTAATACATTGGATACTAGTATTAACGTGAAAATGGCAAGACAGTAAAAGTTCAGGATCTTAGTAGCATTTGCATCACATGCTTATTACATAAAAGAAGTTTAATTAATCTGTCACAAATATTGAGCAAGTGAAGTCTTCTGAATCTCTCATTTGGACAGACAATATAAAAAGGTAATTTATAATTTATGAAAATCCTGAGTGAAACTCTCAAGCAGACCTGTTTAATAAGTCACATGCACCTAAAATAAACCAAACAATCCACACTAGTTTTCCAAGAAACCAAATTCTTCAATGCACAGAGAACAACAGCGCAAAACAAAGGTGTGGGAAATGGCCTAGCTTTGGGGTATAACAAAGACAGAGTATTTTCTGTGCTGAACAAAACTACGATACCTACATGAATACGTCCACTACGTCCAAGAACTGATCTACATATCATTAAAAACACAGAGATATACAGGGAAAGTGCTCCAAAGATTCATTTACTTCAACCGTGGCAGCAAAGTCCATGAGCATAAAGCCCTTAGTCCAGGGGAAAAGATCTTTATCGCCCTGATATTACCATACATACTTTCCCTGTGTCTCCAAGACCATGTTTAATGAAGTAAAAGATCCACCACAAACCATAACTGGATTCATCTTAGCAAAAGCAACAAGTTTTATACCAGCCAACAAATTTTCAGGTATTCTGTAAAGGGATATGCTTCAAGACTGAAATCCATCTCTTACCTTTGCACACTAGTATAATCTCCAAACTCTGTAGAGGTCTCCCTTACATACACATTTCTGAAGTTATTGTTTGCAATCAACCGTAAAACTTTCAACTGAAAAAACAAGCAGTTAGAACAGTGTAAAAAGAAGGGGGTACAGTGGGGAGGGATGTGTCCACAGGAGAAACAAAAAGGCGCTTCACAAATGAAGCTTCCCTTTCCCTCCCCAAATCTGGCACATTCTTAGAATAAATTTAAAAACTGTTGTCTGATTTAGGCATTTTTTTAAACAGTTTTTAGTAATTATACATTTATCAATGCTGTGAATTAGCATTGAAACTTTTCATTTTGTATTTTTCTCTCTAAACAGCTAGAGACATTTTGCATTCCCAACAATTGAACAAATAGATTTTTAGACTCTGGTATGACCTCTTCAAGCAAGCAGCTGTAAAACTTCCATTGTTCATAAAATCCTGCATATGTACATCCCCAAGTCCCCCCTTCCATTCAATATATATGAAAATGCAATTTACTGTACGTCAAATGAAAAATGCAGTTTTCAAATGCATGACAACAGGTGCTAGTTAAATGATCAGACACTATTTGTTACCTAGTCTCTTACTCTCATTTGCAGCATGATAAATTGCATTTTAGCAGAGTACTGCGATCTAAGGGGTCTTGACATGCTTTTATTGATTTGCATAGGTTATATGCATGTATTCCTGTTTGTAGGCAAATAGTGCCACGAGTAAATTCAAGTCACTGTGCCTCTGTTTCAAGAAAATTGCAGTCATCACAGGGGAGCCAAGATGGAGTGAGGTTGGGTAAAAGAGACACATGCAGCCCATTGGAATCTTAGAACTTCTATTAAGATTTATAGGCTGCAGGATTCTTTTGGGCTTCAACATTATTCTTAGTAAACCCTTTCTGTCTTCAGTTGTTTATAAAAACTGGCAGCTTTAGCAAAGACAGAAGCTTATGTTGTAGGTAGCACAATTTAACATAATAGTGATAGCCTGTCCTCCAAATATCCTGATACTGATTTTGAAAGAGAAACAGTGCATATCCTCGGTTCCCTTTACCATAATTTGAAAGGTTTTCCTATTACTAAACAGTAATCTTATTGCCTGCGTTTACACAGCACTTTGTGGCCTCTGTTAGTTAAGGTTAGTTAATATATCTGTCCTCTCTTGCCTCTTCTCAAGTCAGACAGTATCACTGTTCCCCTCTTAACAAAAAGGAAAGAATCCTGCATAGAAAGTTTAGATACCTTCCCTGTGGGGTAAAAATAACAGCTCTAGAATTAGGAAATGAAACTTCCATGCTAGCGTTTTCTTCGGGCTGGGAAAGATGTGATCCACCATCACCACAATTTGCATATAATCCCCCTAGTTGAGTATCAGCACATGCACGCATGTCAGCCCTCACCCCGTTAACTAAAGAGAAAGCTGCTGGAACATACACAATACCCCCACGCAGGAAGATTATCTCTACGCATGCACACACATTGTTTTCTATCACCAACGTTGGAGCTGGCATGCAACGTTCAGACTGGTGTCAACCTACACAGGCTACTGATCCAATCATTTCCTTGTAAATTTGCACATTACTGATAAAGGTTCAGGTTACTGGGGGAACCGTTGATCTATCAGTAAAAGGATTTAGACTCGACAGGCATGCTTACACCTCAGAGTATTCAAGGAGCTCTTATTTGGATGTTATTGCAGTACTTAAAATTTATTGAAGAGCCATTTCAGTATGGTGGTTTGGCATTAATTTTGATGGAATTCAAGAATTGTATTCTTCTCTCTGTATCACAAACCCTAAAGCCAATCAAAATTAATCTAGTTGTAAATTTAAGCTCCAAAAAAAGCAATACACAACAAATATAAGAAGAAAATATTACGGGATAAAATTAGGGCAATACAGAATGCAGTATCTCAGAAAACATCCTAATTTGACATAGATACTTCCATCCACGTGTTACTAATAAATTCTAACTAAAACTACTGCAGGTGGGCCCCGACTAACATCTAAAATAATTGCTTCCATTATCAATTTTACTTCCCTATAGGTTTCTCAGATTACAAAGATTCTGTTGTATGTTTCTCAACAAAGAATGAACTACAGACTGTGTTTACAGAGACTATTAAATTGAATGGATCAGCACATCAAGATGCAGCCTGAAAACATTTTTGCTTCCTGTCCAGCCAGCATATGTTTCCATATGGTTTAGCAGATGAAAACAATGTACTGACTGAGGCAGAGAAGCACAATGTGGTAAGAGGCTATATCTAATTTACACCGAAACTGGGAACTCATTATTAAATATAAAGTATGTTTTTTTAAGAGTGGGTCTACTTGGAAAAGCCATCATGAATAAAGCAGCATTGCTAAATATTCTTTTCATTTATATACAGAAAGCTGTCCCCTTTGGAACATCTGTAACAGACAAATGACTATTCCACAAATTTGTAACTTCAGTATTACAGGATTTGGTGGAACTACTATTTAGACATAGAACACAGAATGTTTTGGGTTGGAAGGGATCATTAGAGATCATCTAGCCCAACCCCCCTGCAGTAAGCAGGGACACCTTCAACTAGATCAGGTTGCTCGGAGCCCCAGCCAACCTGACCTTGAATGTTTCTAGGGATGGGGCCTCCACTACCTCTCTGGGCGACCTGCTCCAGTGTTTCACCACCCGCCTTGTAAAAAATTTCTTCCTTATATCCAGTCTAAATCTGCCCTCCTTTAGTTTAAAACCATTACTCCTTGTCCTGTCACAATAAGCCTTGCTAAAAAGATTGTCCCCATCTTTCCTGTAGGCCCCCTTTAAGTACTGAAAGGCCGCAATAAGGTCTCCCCACAGCCTTCTCTTCTCCAGGCTCAACAACCCCGACTCTCTGAAGCCTGTCCTCGTAGGAGAGGTGCTCCAGCCCTCGGATCATTTTTGTGGCCCTTTTCTGGACCTGCTCCAACAGTTCTATGTCCTTCTTGTGCCGAGGGCTCCAGAGCTGGATGCAGTACTCCAAGGTGGGGTCTCACCAGAGCAGAGTAGAGGGGCACAATCACCTCCCTCAACCTGCTGGCCACGCTTCTTTTGATGCAGTCCAGGATACAGTTGGCCTTCCAGGCTGCAAGCTCACATTGTTGGCTCATGTCCAGCTTTCCATCCATCAGTTCTGATAGTTCTTCCTAGGAGGTTCACAGTGTAGTTTGAGGAAAACTTGCAGGCCCGCTACCTTCAGGTTCAGTGGCTCATTAATGCCTCCACATTAACCCTTCCATTGGGAATGACTGCTTGTGGAGTTACATGATAAGCAGCAACAGGGAAATGAGTCAACTAAGAATCCTTTTCTTCTTAGATCATTTTTGACATGGGTCAGTTTCTGATCTGGTCCACCATTCAGCCCCAACTATAATAAGCACGAAACAACTGAAGTGTCCTACGGTCAAAGGAAGTGCAGGAACAAATGGTAAGGACTACATAAGGTGGCACTGCTCATCAGATTACTGCTTATTAATTTATAGTCCCAGTCAGAACACACAGAGAAATACTTAATGCAGAATAAAAAGCTTAAAAGTGCAGCTGTGAAACAGGAGAAAAACAATGAGCAAAGGAAGATGGGAGAGAAAAAAAAAAAATTACATAACACCACAATGATAAGCCACTGTCAAATATTGTATGCACTATGTATCAAAAGAATTTCAAAAGGAAATTTGAAGAGGTAAAAACGAAGCGGCTTGCTAGATGCTTTTGGAAAAGCATAAAAGGCAGCACAGCAGAAAGAATAACATTTTGTATAAAAATATGTTTATATATTTAATACTGAATTTATATGGAAATATGTTTTTGGAGGAGGAGGAGACCTTGCCAAGATACAGGTCCAGCCATTTTTACCTATCTACAAGAA
This sequence comes from Scopus umbretta, assembly GCA_013400535.1. NCBI lineage: Eukaryota > Metazoa > Chordata > Aves > Pelecaniformes > Scopidae > Scopus > Scopus umbretta. The sequence continues at coordinate 15,787 of VZTL01062974.1, forward strand.
AGATATTTGACTTTAAATTCCATTTAGAGTATTAACATTTAAAGGCAGGGGAATCACAGGAATGTCTAAGCAGAGCTAGCCCCTGCAATCAGACCACTCACCTGTGAACAACAGGATAAAAGATTTGCAAAACATCAGAACAAAAATTCTGTCAATTAGCCCAATAATAGTCAAAACCTACTTAAAGCAAATTTATCAACCTGAGCCACTGCAATTCAGTTACTTCCAGTCATTTAGTCTGAGAGAATGCAAGAATATCTATGCTGTCCTGAATTAATTCTTGCCTCACGACTTTTAACCTTGAAACCCTTCTTTATTTATGCCTCCTAAAATGGTACACAGAATAAAAAATAATCTTGCATATTACCACTTTGTCAGTGAAAAGAAATTACTACTTTCAGTATATCAGTGTTGCCTCCACTTAGCCTGTTGGGCTCTTTCTCTGGCCCAAAGTTCCCATTCATGTGCAGCCTATAACAGGCCTATGTTCTCAACTTGCCAAAGGTTTTGCCTATTAAAGTGAAGTTTTAGAAATAGGTTGTAATTCAGAATGCATGGCATTTTAGTCATGTCATTGACACAGGCTGCTATTCAAGAAGAATATCCACCAGCCCCCAAGCCTACAAGTATTCCTTCTCTCCAGGTATAAAAGATAGGTTTGTACGTCCTTCCCAGCCACAAGACTAAAAATACGCTAGCAGAAGTGGCCACAAGCACAGTGCACTACTGTGGTGAAAGTCTCTTTTTAAGAAAGCAATTAAGCACAACAACTGGCATAGCCCAGCAATCTGACTAGGCAATAATAGTTACTTGAAAGGAAAGCACAGAAAGGTACAATATTAACAAGGATACAAGCTGATCTCTCTTTAATGATAAAAATCTTCAGGCTAAGAAGAATGTATGATAGTTTTTTCATAACTAAGTAATGATGATTTAAAAAAAAAATCAAAGCCTGTGTACTGCGCAAAAGACAAATAAAGTTTGCAAAATAAAAATGGGGAAAAAAAAGAAAGAAATTAAAGCGGTTTTAGAAGTTCTGTGTTGCGAAATTCAAAAGTCTGCAGCAACAAAAAGGGCTCTTGGAATTTCTTGCTAAAGACCTTGCCTCTGGTACAAATCACCTATTTGTATTAACCTCAAAAAAGATATGAAAGATTGTTCAGTTTCTCCCTAACGAGAGGAATTAAACATGGTTGGCATAACATTCCATAATAATATTTCTACACAACATCTTCACTAACACTTCAAAAGCCATCAAAAATTTAACAAAGAAAATTATAATTAATATTACAAAACATGGAGATGAACAAATTAGAGTAAGTGCACTATCAAGTTACTGTTTTTCTCCCCCCCTCTCCTTCTACTCTGTGGAGAGATAATTAGGATTGCTTGACTTACTATTAATTTGCTGGTGCAAAATATATTAGAAGATCATTTCCATTCCATGACATTTCTATAGACATGTATATAGAGGGGAAGTATGCCTTTACACAGAGAAATATATGACTGATCACTGTATCACCTCATGGTTATGATACTTCAAAATCACATTTTTCCCATATTTTTGCTCTTTCCTCACCTTGTTTCAAGGTCATCTTCCTGTAACTTTCACTTAAGCTGTAGTCCTAGAAAACAATTTTCTGTACTTGCATAATTTCACACATGTGAATAGTTGAACGTAAATGTTGTGCAAGACTATGGACACAAAGGAAAATTCCCAGGAACCTAGCAGGAACTTCAGGAGTAGAGGGGATGCCTAGCTTGTGCAAATACATGGGAAAACCTTTAAGCACCATTTTGTTTATAAGAGCACGTCTATTGCTGTGAAAGGCTGCACTCATTTTTACATAAATGACTAATAATTAACATGAACTAGTACATTAAAAAAAAAAAAAACCCAACAACTTAGATAACTTAAAAATAAGCATTTTATAGATGTAGATGACCACCACAACAGCAGCGCTCCATCCCGAAAAGATGGTTAGGTACTTGTAAAAGTAGATTGAAAGATACCTTAATGTAACAGTTCATCATTGCAGAAGGAGGTATAAAAAAAGATCAGAACTTTAAAGGAGTATGGTAAAGATAAAATGCACTCCTCCAAACCTTTTGGATGTCAGGATTTAAAATCCGATGCAGAGGTGTACATTGCAATTAACATCCAATACTGAAAATTTAAGAAACTCCTGGAAAGGTGACAATATATGAAGGAATTTTCTCGCAACGAACAGAGAAGTAACAAATCAGCATTAGCACTTAAACCATCAAAAAGGTTAATTCCACAGACCAAATGGATTTTCAGGGCATCCTTTGCACATTCTGACCTTTATATAGGGAAGCTTGTCAAATAAAGGCACTCAGAGAGGGAAGTAGCCATGTCAAACTCCATGTGCAAGCTCATGAGGTTGACACCTAATCACCATGTGTAAACAGTAAATCTATCTGCATGTTCGTAGCCCTCTATCTAAACCCCACTCCCTCTGTAGAAAGTGTGCTCAGCAGTATTGTAGCACACACACTTTGTTTGTGCTTATTAAATAAAAGAAAGGATCACCTTCAACCATATTAATGATGGACTGGTGGATGAAGGATGTCTGCGAAAATTCACAACATCTGTTTGCTCCACTCTCTTCTCAGCGTGCTGCACCTATTCCTCATGCTTAATGATGCTCATCCACTCTGCAAGTTTTACGAACAAATGTGTGTTTAGCCACATTCATCATTCTGAATGAGCGTTCTTGATGAAGCATCCACTGGCCTGTTTCGCTCTTTCTGCTACACTTTAACAAATGACAACTGCTCTTCGTATTTTTCATTTGTTAAAAATAAAAAGCTAAGTGAAGAATAGGCCCAGCAAATTTTTCTTTTACTCCTCTGGTAACTTTACTAGAAAATGGAATACTACATGCATTTAAACTGTATACAAGTTCACATGCACAAATCTAAATGGTGCGTACAGATGTATAGTATTTTCAAAACACTACACAGCAGAATACAGTGTTTCAGCAGCATATCAGAAAAACATTCTATCCTATACCAACAGGAGTAGTTCAATCTTCTCATGAAAGTGATGTATTATGTCTCACTACGATCAGCTAGGGGACTGATTCTGTGATGTACACAGTGCCTTGACACGGGACACTCAGCATATTTTTGTACCAGGCCAGCAATACATCACAGCGGACATGTGCTTTACACTTTCCATCTTTCTTCATTCAAAGCACACCAATATTTACAAGAAAAGACATGTTTCCCAGAACACATGCATGCTGTAAATGCCATCCTAGGAATGAATTCAACTGTGAATAACAATGCATGTCAAATCCATGATATTTTTATCAATTAGAAAAATGGACTATAAAGAATATTAGCGAGTAACCAGAACTAAACAATCAAATCTAATACAAGGAAAGTGTTTAGAAAATTTTAAATGTGGAACACCTTCAGAAGTTATCTTGCAGAATTTAGAGCAACTCACAACTTTCATTTGAGTTAGTGGACAGAAAAATTAAAATATTCATCCAAATACTCATTTTCTTAAATATGTCTTTATGAGATTACTGATGCAGTATACAGTGGAACATTCTCAGGCTCATCTTCTGGGGGTATTTTCTATGTTTTCAAAAACATGGTAAATTAAACGAGTTTTTTGTGAAGGTGTTCTACCACTGCATAATGGTATTTCTGTGCTTTCTGACTGAGCCTTTGCGAGCCCCTTCTGGTCTGTACTGGTTCTCTGGGTTCACCTGTATTAGCTGTATCCAGGAGGCCAGTGGGGGCATTCTATGAAGCACGTTACATTCTAAAATACGGATGACCTTTGTTATGAGACTGTTTATTGCAAGACAGTCATCTATATATAGGCAAGTATTGTGGTTCTTGCTTTCATGTTACCCTTTTAATATATAGGTTAGGGGGAAAAGTGCATGCTGTAAAAAGATCTCACAAAGTTTGCCATAGGTTGCCTTCCTTCTGAGAAGCTCTACAACAATTTTCTTTGAATAATGTACTTTGTGATAGTTCACAATGAAATAATTATGGACCAAAAGAAGTGAAGGAGGAAGTTTTGACTTCTATTCCATAAGAAAAAACATCTATTTATAAAAAAAACCAAATCCTAAAATCATTATGTCTGGGCCAAAAAGAGACATGACAATTCAATAAGAAGTTACAATTCAGTGAGTAGTAGGATCCAGAATCAAACATGTAGAAATTCTCAGACATTAAAACTATTTTAAGAAACTGTACTGCCTATGAATCTTTTAAAGCCAACCAACACAAATAATTTCTCACTAAGGCAGATTAAAATTCTCCATTAAAACATCTCTAAATAAATTAATACTTGCATATACTAATAAGGTCATGGAGAACAGCATTCCTCCTAATAAAAACAGTCTTAAACTTATATGCGAAATTATATCAGTTCCTTAAACTAGAGACTGGCTAACAGTCAACTAGGCAATGAATGAAGTGGACTAATTACCAGAATTCAGACTTCTGCTCCAACCTGGGAGTGATAGTGTAGCATTATGGTGACATGCAACTCTACAAAAGTAAATCCTACGTTAATGGTATGGTTGGTCAGAGGAATGCTACTTTATCCTGTTCCTGAGACTCTACACATAACTTAGAAGGCATCAAAACATCAATAAATCAAAACTAATTTAAACCTTTACAAATTATATCCTGCTTTTCCAATATTTCAAAGTAAAAACTAGTATCAGCTCCCTTCCACCTTACCTGAAGCCATTGAGTCAGAGATACTGACTGACAAACATGCCGCAAAGCAGCATTTGTTGGTTAGCTATGTTCCATAACAAAAATGCATGAAGTTATGGAATACAGCATGAAGTTATGGAATACAGATGAAAATGTACTCAAATTCAGTAAAAGTTACCATAGATCAGCATGCAATTGTGTGCCCTTTCACAAGTTAGTACAATGTAAAATGAAAACCACGAATGTCAATAATCAACTTTTTGCCAAAGTTTAGTAAGAACTTCCTGTGATGTCTCAACACAGATAAAAAGAAAGGCAGAGGAAAGAACTATATGGTAAGTCCAATGAAATACATAAAACCAGAATCACCAAAATGTAACAGAATTCACAACAAATGTCTGTTCAGGCTCCTCTGAGGGGTAAGTACTCAAGGAATCCATTATTATGCTTAACAGAAAATTGTCCATGACAAATTTATAAGCTATACAGAAAATAATCCTCTTCAGATATCTACAATGAACACTGTAAAAGAACTTACAGCAGTTGTGTATTTTTATTATAATAAAATATACAAATTACTAGTTCCTTAAAAAAAAAAAAGCATCTCTGATCATCATATTTCAGAAATTAGGTCCCACAGAGGATTTTGTAATATAAATAATTAATTTACACTTTTTGCTACAAATGCTCTTTTCTCTACTATAAAGCAGATCTGTATCTGAAAATAGAAGAAAGGATTTATGCAAAAATAACCTCAAGGGGATCATTACAGAAACACAAAAAGTAATTTTCTACTAGAATTGTAAAATGTATTTGCAATAGATGTTTAAAAATATACCTACAAAATACATAAAACATACAAATGAATGGGATTTAATACAACCACAATAATTTAAATTGTATCCTTATTTAAGTGACAGACAGATTAAGCCACAAAGCATAGTTTCCAGGGCAGGGGGGGCAGACGGGGACAGGGACATGACACCTTTTGCTAATTTAAAATTAGAGTGATATTAAAACTGATACATGTATTTTGTACAAGGTACATAAAAAGCCATGACATTAATTCTCATGACTTACCTATGCATAAAGTATAGATAGTTTATTAGAATTCCTGAAATAAATCTGTAGACATAATTAGCCACTTGACAGGAAAAAAGAAGAGGGGTAAAAAAAGAACAATATTGAAAGCAACAAGTACAATTCCATACCTCTATAAACAAGAGAAACGGAAAACCAGGATGATAGTGCTCTTACATATGCAGAATAGCAGAGCGATCTGTGAGCACTCGTTCCCACCAGAATTAAAGAGCAGCAGTCTACTTTGCAAGTGGTCCCAACAAGTCCACAAATGTCAGTGTGCCCTTCGATGACTGGCAAGGGAGGCTACAGAACTTGCAAGGCAGGTACAGTCTAAGGCATACGTTAACTCAAACTGTACAATAGGTCTCAAGAAACACATCACAGTACTTTTGAGAAAATCAGAGCACAAATAACCCATAGATTACTGCAAATTACTCTGACAAAAATAAGTCCAAGCATATCTGACAGTAAAATTACACTCTCCTCAAGAACAGTATCCCTTAGGTAATCCCCTTTCTCTCCCCATCCCGAATGTTAAATTGTCTCTTAGCTTTATAACAAGTCAAGGCTAAAAGCTGCACACTGGCAGTAATGCACTTCTTTTCATCTTACATAAATTTTATTTCTTCTCAATAGCATCAAATGTGGTATATTTATGAAAATTATGAAAAGCATCACAAAGAAACAAAATTTAAATGATACAACAATTCAGAGCATCTGAAGGGCACTGTTTCTGCTGTCTGCAAGAACATCGCACAATTTCTTCCTCTATTGCAGGTTGAGTTTATGCTTTTCCATAGAACAACAATGCCTGTGAGCTATGGGGGTTGTATTTCGGTTTTTTCCATGATGAAGCAAAAGGGTTAATATATTTTAGACCCTTACAAATATGATGATCTCAGCTGAAAACAATGCTAAGTTGCTCATAAAATATTAAAAATCAGCACCTAGGACAAGATTTAAGTTCTTCAACAAAGGTCTTAAGCCTTGCCTTAATTTTCCTATGGACTGAATCAGAGGTTCTGTACAAGTATTGTCTCTCTTTTTCTGTTTTTTTCCCCTCCAATGTATGATATTATACAGCAATGAAGGCAGCTCATTTTTTTAATTTATCTACAGAATCAATCTGACACATAGTAATCTTACACACAGAAATCATAGAAATGTGAATGGGGACAGGATATGGCAAGACAGAAGGTGGAAGAAGTGCTGACAGAGGACATTT
>VZTL01062977.1:0-12546 GCA_013400535.1 Scopus umbretta
ACACTATTCCTGATACAAAATATAATGAAACACTAGTGGGGCACAATAAGGACAGGGAGAGATCACTCAGGAATTACTGTCATGGGCAAAACAGGCTTAACTTGGGGAAGACCAGTTTAATTTATTACCAGTCAAAAAGAAATAAAACCAAACCTTAAAACCCCCTCCCCCCACACCTCCCTTCTTCCTGGGTGTTGTGGTTTAACCCCCAGCTTCACTCCTGATTTTCTCTGCCTCCTCCCGCCGCGTGGCACAGGGGACAGAGAATGGGGGTTGCAGCCAGTTCACCACATCTCATCTCTGCCACTCCTTCCTCCTCAAGGGGAGGACTCCTCATACTCTTCCCCTGCTCCAGCATAGGGTCCCTCCGACGGGAGACAGTCTTCCTTTAAATCCTCCAGCGTGGGTCCTTCCCACAGGCTACAGGTCTTCACAAACTGCTCCAGCATTCCTCTCTTTCCAAGGGTCTACAGGGCCTGCCAGGAGCCTGCTCCAGAGCAGGCTTTCCATGGGGTCACAGCCTCCTTTGAGCATCCATCTGCTCTGGTGTGGGGTCCTCCATGGGCTGCAGGTGGATATCTGCTCCATGTTTAACCTCCATAGGCTGCTGAGGGACAGCCTGCCTCACCATGATCTTCACCGCAGGCTGCAGGGGAATCTCTGCTCCACTGCCTGGAGCACCTCCTCCCCCTCCTTCTTCATTGACCTTGGTGTCTGCATAGTCATTCCTCTCACATATTCTCACTCCTCTTTCTGGCTGCAGTTGTGGAGGGTTTTCTTTTTTCCCCTTCTTAAATATGTTATCCCAGAGGCACTACCACTGTCACTGATTGGCTCAGACTTGGCCAGTGGCGGGTCCATCTTGGAGCTGGCTAGCATTGGCTCTATTTGACCTAGGGGAAGCTTCTAGCAACTTCTCACAGAAGCCACCCCTGTAACCCCTCCACTCCCAAATGCTTGCCACGAAAACCCAATACACTTGTGCATCCATACAGGCCTCTTGCTACCTTTACTTGGCTTCCTGCACATGGGGATAGACTATTCTTGAGCCTGGAGAATGTGATCCTTGAAAATCAACCACTTTTGCTCCTTCACACCTCTTCTCTCCAGGACCATATCCCATGGCATACTTTGAAGCTGGTCCCTCAACTGACCGATGACTGCTCTCCTGGAGTCCAGGGTTGTAATTCTGATTTTTGCCCTGCTTCCTCCTCTGAGGATCCTGAACTCTGACATCTTGTGGTCACTGCAGCTAAGGTTTCCTTCAGCCTTCACAACCCTAACCCCAATGGCAAGCATGAGGCCCAGTAGAGCACCTCCACTCATGAGCTCCTCAATCGCCTATGTCAGGAAGTGATCATCAATGCACTCCAGAAGACTGCTGGATTGCTTGTGTTCTGCTGTGCTGCCCTTCCACTGTTTTGAAATTATTTTAGGTTATGTGCTTCAGTTAACTAGACTTATTAAAATAACTGAAAGGCTTAAAATATTAAAAAAATAATTGAAGATTAAATCAATAATGAGAAACCACTACCCTTTGATCTCTTACATGAGAAAGTAGGACATAAATCTGACCGATCTGTGTGCCAGAATATGTTTAAGTTTTTTTGAAAATTATTGCAATGAGATATTTTGGCTTTTAAAACCATGAGCACAAATCCTTTTGGGCCAACATTATAATGTTTCCGGAATTTGCTTTTCATAATTTATTTCAGGGCAGGAGGTAAGCATGAATGGGGAGAAAATGGTTTCAGAGAAGTAGTAGGGAAGCAATAAGAAATCTTGGTGTCCAAAGGCCAAACAACAGAGTCAGGTTATGAGTGGGCCAGCTTTCTGCTCTTCACTGTCCTCACAGGGAAGAAATGATCCCCATTCCCTCATTAAATCCAGAAAACCCAGATTTCCAAGGAGTGTAACAGGAGGGCTTGGGATTAGGACAAGACAAGTAGGGAAATAGAGGCCTCTGCAGCCTTGCCTTTTCCAGACTGAGATAGGTCAAGTAAGATGCAGCCACTGACAGGTCTGTAGTAATCTGTTATTTTATTTCACTTTTTTATTGGCATCAATACAGAACCATCTAAGGTAGCTCTGAAATAATTTTGATGGAGATTCTACTTATAGCAGGACTGCTTTTCTGAAAAGATGAACAGAGGCCTGCAGGAGAGGTACAGTTTACTTTCTGTTTACATGCAATTGAAAAACTCTTTGTGTGGAGTGTTACAATAATTCATTTGTAGACTTAAGAATTGATATTAAAAGACTTCCTTGGTTTTGGTTTAAGTAGCAGGTTTATTTATAACTCATCGGCAAGTAATTTTCCATTTAGAATGAGAGTTGTATTTCAAATCAGGAAAATACTGTTGAGAATAGAAAGCAAAATTGTATGTGGGACGTATAAAAATGGTGGTAAACCTGAGTTCCAATGCAGAACAACAAAAAAAAAAAATGCTAGGGATTTTGCAAAGAGATAGGTCCATTAATAATTTTTTGTTTGTTTTGATAGAGCTGTTGCCAAAAACAACAACAAAAAGTGCTGGAAAAGCCTTGTTAAATCATTTAGACCATTCCTCAAACCCTGCCAGTGCAGGATTAGTCCTCAGAGTACATTCTCCACTGTCTTGTCCAAGCTTGACTACATATAACTCAACCAACGGGTTTCCACCACTTCTCTTAGGAGATATTTCTACAGTCTACTGGAACTCATTATTAGGAAATTTTGCTAAATGTTCCTTCAGTCAGTTTTAGCCCATTAGTTTTACTGACATGCTACTGGGTCATCATAGCTAGCACATCTGTCTTGCTAGTTTTCCAGTCTCCAGTTATTTGTAGATGACCAGAACACCATCTCTTTCCTCCTAGTCTTCACTGAGCTTAGGTAGCATACCAGTGTTAAGATCCCTACTTTTTTCACTATGCTTTTCAGGACAGTTTCTGCAGTCATTTTCATTGTTTTGCTATGAATTAATAATAATTAATTATAATGAATTACATTTGTTGACTTTCTTTGATATCTTAGTTCTTTTTCTTCCCATTTCTGTGCTTCTCTCATTTCACTTGAAAGGGACTAGTATCAGATTTCAATTACAGAAACCAGTATTTCTGATTAGCTCAGTCAACTTTTCTCTTTCCTGCTGAAGAGGGCTGGTAAGACATCTACAATATGTTCTGAAAGATGGAGACAAGTTGGCATTTGGTTTGCAAAATGTTCTATGCTGTTGGCAGAAATAAGGTATTATTAAATATTAAAAGTAAAATGTCATTTAATATTTCACATTTCACAATTTCACCTTTCAAGTGCTTTTAATTATTTTCTGTTGGAGGAGACATTAAAACTATGAATACAAGCTTTTTTCTACCTGGATCTGAAATGTTCCCCTCTCACTAAATTGTCTGTTCATGGTGTGCAGCCAATCCCTCCAGGGAACTCTTGCATAGTCTGTCAGGCTTGGAGGACTACAAAGAGACCAAATTAATTTCACAAAAATTTGTTTCTTCTCGTTTTATAATGTGCCACAATAGAATACTCTCAGGTGACATGTCCAGAGACATGTTCCTTGAAGGATGGCTCAGATTTTTTCAGAGAGCTGTCTTTCCAAAGACCTTTTGGATGTACCACAAATGAACCCCACTGGGTTCATGATTCAGCAGCCAATTTAGCCACCGTAAAGAATCTGTATGACTTTCACTTTCACAGAGTTTTTTCATCTATCCCTTAGAAATTATATTCATGTGGCATCTCTTAACGAATGTCATGTGAAAGACATTTAGTTTCTTTGCAAGAAGCTGTGAAAATATATCCTAAGTTTAAAATAAAAATGTTTGGTTTTGGAGTTTTTATGTGTAAAAAGTAATAATTTGAATTTCTGCAACTTTCAGATACAATTCACAATGGAACATAGAATCTCATGTATAGTTAATACATTACTGAATTTTAAAAAGTGAGTCTTTTACTTTTAATGGAGAGAACTATAGTAAGACAGAGCCTGATTTTCTGCATATGCTATGCCGTGTTAATCAGATAGACACATTGTAATGCTTACAGAGCTTATTTATTTCTTTTAGTGTAAAGGGCTGTATTGAAAATAGAGGAGCCAAGCAAAGGAGAAACAATGGCATGCCATGTCTTTAGAAAATGAAAAGAAATAACACTTGAATGGCGGCATTTGGGTGGAGAATGCAATCAAACCTGTTTCACTTAATACTTGAAAACATTGCCATGTGGTGATTACCAGCAAACCTCAAGTCATCGAGAAGAAAAACCTGCTCAGTTATCTCATTTGTGAACTATGCTTTGTAATCCATAGAGACAATGCTTTCTGTATACTGTGCCTTCCTTTTGTTTCTGACTGCTGCCTGTCCTTTCATAAGTGTTAAAGCCCCATTAACTTCATGTATATTTCTTCCTTATGAGCTCTTGCAAAGGTGATCATGAATAGGAGATGACCTGCTAGTAGGGTGCATGAAGTTGTCTTGCTACTGAAATATGAGACGTAGTCTGAAAACCAGTAAGAGGCTATTTTCTAGCCCTTTCTCTCATAAAAAACACTTGCCATGTTCAGTAAGTTTCTGTGAATATGTTCATTTTTAAATGTTTCAACCAAGGCAGCATCTAACAGTTTCCTTGAAGGTTTTTTTTTTTTTCGATAATGCAGTGAACTTCAGGTGCTCATTCTTAATTTTATCCCATTCTAATTTACAAGTTCCTTTTGAAGTCCTCATTACTTCCTTTTCTCCTTTGTGCTTCTGTTACTATTTAAATGTGTATTGCTGCTTGGTTTTTAATCCTTGTCCTACCCTATTCTCATTTCCTATCTGTGTTGGTTTGTGATATACCAGAGCACACAACTGGCTCTTTCAGACTTGCTTCATTATGAAGCTTGAAAGGAAGGTAGAACATTAGTTGAACCAAATACTTGTCCCATCTACACTTACACTGTGCTTTGTCTAGACCAAAGCACCGTTCTTACTTTCCATGCTTACAACTCTGCAGTATCCTGCTGCCCCTCAGCACTAATTCTTATCCTGCTTCTGGACATTTTCACTTGCAGATCCTGTGGACTTCAGAAGGAGTTTCTGGAGGAATGAGGAGTAGTTCCTAAATATACAGCTGCAGACTCAGAACCCTGACTGTAAGATTTTTTGGGCAATGTCCTTGTCTTTTGTTTAACTATAGCACAGACGGTATGTGTGCTATATACAGCGCTTTATAAGCAAGAATAAAATGTTGTGAAGCCTTAATCAGAACTGCTAATCACGGCTTTTAAATGTGTTTATGCAGAAATCCTAGGCCACTTTCCACAGTAATTTAAATCTCTTACAGTCTCACTAATTTTAACAGAAATAGGTGAGAGTAGGGTAAGAATAAAACAGGTTGGGAGAAAAAGTCAGCTCCAGCATTTGAGGCTATGCTATAAAACACTTGTTCAGTTAAGACTGACAAACTTACTGAAGATTTACATTATAAAAAATACAAACAGGAAGAGATGCTAGAAATACAAGCAGTTTTTCACAGATGTCAGTCTCAAAAGCAGTATCACTGACACAGCCACTGAAAGATGTGTCAAAATGAAGAACAGGTGAAAAAAGAGCATCCATGGTTTGACAAAGTACTTGACTAATCAAATCAAAGATGAAAGCAATTTCAAGTGCTGCTTATTATTATGATACAGATTATTTCCATGGATGTTAAAGACTCAGACTTTTATAAAAACGCTGAAAGGATAATTTTCCAGAAAGGGAAAAATATGTCCCTGGACCATTTGCAATTGTGTCACATTACCTAGGCTGCAGTACATTCACTTTGATAATCTGGACTCAGTGAATCTTCCTAAGTCGACCGTTTACTAGAGTAATAATTCCATAGGTTTCCTTAGTGTTTGCCACTTCCATTAACCTCAGTGACAGCAGGCACACTGACTCTTTTCTTACGGATTTACATGGATTGGGATCACTCTTTTCACCTCCTGTCGGTAAGCAGAATTGGAGAATTACCATCTCCAATGTCTTAACAGTATGTTACCAACTATGATCTTCATTTTATTCTCCTTATCAGTTATCCTGGATCATCCTGCCCTCTCCTCTCCCCAGATTTTGAAAAGGGCTCCCATAAAAGCAGCAAGCTACTGGAATATGTAGCACCCAAAAACTTTAAAACAAATCATTGGAGTGTTATTAACTTGTGAAGATATGTGGGTGATGTGGAAGGAAATTATCCTGGGATCTAAATCCTGGTGAATGTGCTATTTCAAGGAAGTTATGAATGACAATGAGTCACAGTATTTGCTCTATTCAAGGAAAAACAGTAGTGGTTTGACTTCAGTCTCATTGTCTCTAGTTTCTTATGCAAGGAAGCATAGTTTTACCTAATGTTTTCAGTTTTTAAATTATTTTTCTCATGTAATTGAGCACGTCTCTTTTTTGTCCCACTGCTATGTTTGCATTACTGTATCTGGCACAATTTCTTATGGCCCAGATATACAGGCATAGATCCCAGTGAAGTCAATGGAAGCCACATTTGGATATTTGAGAGTGGGTTTGGGACCTTTAGCCTTAACACAAACAAATATGTTATTAATAACTTTTAAATTATATTAGCAAAAAATATGATTTCACCAATTCAGTTCATTCTATTTCATATTTTTTTTTTCAGGAAATATTTATAAGTGAAGTCACATATCGTATCTGATTAGCTGAATTATAAATATGAAAGATAACTGACTTGGAATTAGGTAGCAGAGGCTAGAAGTGCTTTTAGGAATTCAATCAAATTTAGACTTTTGTATGTGGAGACCAATTTTCTTTAAAATTTGTGGTACATGTAATAAACCAATTTAAATCATCGAAGACCCCTTTGTTTAGCATGGGTTTTTAAATACAGCATAAGCTATTTCTTCCTCAACCTATAAAAAAACGTAAATTATTCATGTTACTTGTATTCAGTGACTTGTAGATGAACCTTCCCAAACCACAGATGACCTGTTACAGCACAAATAATAACAGTCTATTACTAGGCTGTGTGCACAAGTGTCTAAATTAATATTTCAAAGCTGTAATTACAGGTAACGTTACATTTAATTTGGCTGCAGCAGATGATATGTTGGTAAATATGACATTTTGATCAGTCTGAGAAAAATCCTTAAATTGGAGCTTTCTGATATTAGAAAATCAAAAGCCTTGTAAGTGATCTTTGTATGCTTTGGGACTGATTCTCAGAGCAATTCTGTGGCCCTCACCTCTGGTATGTAGGATCTGTTTTAAGTTACTGTCATTAGATTCTTCTCCTGTTTTTCATTACACACAATACTAATACATTCCCAGAGGTTCAAATAATTTTCCCCTACATACCACTTGACTCCTTAAAATAAATTTATTTGTTATCACTTAAATTCTTACATTTTCTCAATTAGTTCCTGAGAAAAGAAAGTAAATAAAATCCCTCCTGTGTTTACTTTCTCTATGGGGTGAAAGGAAGTTCCGTTGTTTTCATTTCTTTGTCTTTAATGTATGTGAAAAAAACTCCACAGAGATATGAAATTGGTAACACTGTGGATGTTTGTTGACTGACTGAAGGCTTCTGGAGGAGGGAAAATACTTTATTACAAAACTTAGATCTGATTGATTGTGTTGCAGCTGCATTTAGAGAAAATACAAATTATTTTGATTTACTAACAAAAACCTAAATTAGGTCATATAAAATTGGAAGTCAGCTACTGTAACTTAATAACTTTACTCTTGCAACCATTTCTTATATTCATGTTTTGACCATTTAACATGATGTGGACCCACTTCACAGTGCCTCAGGTGGCAGCTATGTTCAAGGTTACTTGTAAGTAGGGCTGTGTTCATGTCCCTGCCTCCTCAGTTTCCAGTACTATTGCATGAAAATTTCTTAGCATATATGCCTGTCTCTCCCCCTCACAACTTGCAGCTCTCTTAATTTACAGCAAAGCTGAGAAGCTCAAGTAGACACTTCCATATGAATATGACTTCCTTACCAAGATTTTGTATGGTTGTGACCCCTTGTCTCTGTGTTTTCATATACAGATGGGAGGTTAAACATAAGCCTGAAAAATTCTCAACCACAATATGATGAAATATTTCTCTCTGAAGCTATACCTACAGAAGTACAACTGTGAAAGCAAACCATACTCCATTAAAACAACTGTAGTGCCATTTATTTAATGAGACAGATATTATGAAGGCAGGATCTCATCCACTGTTTTTTTACAAGCAATATTAATGGAAAAATGCTATGTTATTTTTGATGTTTCATTTTCTCTATAAAATTTTTACCTAATTTGCCTAATATTACAGAATTATAGAATGCCTGAAATTGGAAGGGAACTGTGGAAGTCATCTGGTCCAACCACCCTGCTCAAGCAGGGACACCTATAGACTATGGACTATGACCAGATGGGTTCTGAATATCTCCAAGGATAGAATAGAATAGAATCATAGAATCATTAAGGTTGGAAATTACCTCTGAGATCATCTAGTCCAACCATCAGATTAACAACTCCATTCCTACTAAACCATGTCTCAAAGTGCCACATCTACGTGGGTTTTGAACACCTCCAGGGATGGGGACTCACCACCTCTCTGGGCAGTCTGTTCCAATGCTTCACCACTCTTTCAGGAAAGAAATTGTTCCTAATATCCAATCTANATAGTGTTGCAGGGGTTGTAGTGACCAAAGTGCAGGACTCTGAACTTGGCCTTGTTAAACCTCATATAATTGACCTTGGCCCATTGATCCAGCCTGTCCAAATCCCTCTGCAGAGCCTTCCTACTCTTGAGCAGATCAACACTCCCGCCCAATTTGGTGTCATCTGCCTCTCTCATTTCCCTCTTCATTTGAAAGCTTTAGCCTCAGTTTTAAACAGCTCATCCTTTGATTGCCCAATACAGAGCCTGGAAGCTAAGCACATGTAGTTATGCCATATTATTTTGGGGAAATCTGTATAATATGTCAATGGAATGGGTGTAATGATTCCTACACAGGTTGTAAAGATATTTACTCTTTACAAATTTTGAGAGTTCTGGAGGAAACACAATTGCAGATTTTTGTACCACCTGTGATATTTTGAGATATAACTGTAACAGGAGGCATCATCACTTCCAGCCGCTAAAGTACTTATAAGATAACTTTCCCAAGTTGTTGCAGTTTCATTTTAAGCATACAGAGGATCACATTTGGAAAAAGTCGCAATTTAGAGAGGAATTGACCTACAAGGTAGTCCTTCTGGTAAGTATGGAACAGTATAATAAAGCTCGTATTATACTGCTAAATGCTAAGCATTATTATTCTGTAGCCCGCTTTGCTTCTGCTACAGCAATGAATCAACTCTATAGTCTGCAACGTCATCTTCAAATAATAGTGAGATAACTGACTGCTTTTCTGTTCAACACTAAAAAACATCACTGTTGAATTCTATGCCTTTTACAGTTATACCATCTTCCCTAGCACCCTTGAATGTACAAGTCTGTAAGCTGTTATTTACCAGCTTACTCTGGGTAAAGTTCCCGGACTGCCACCTAGTCTGGCAATTGTGTCTTATTACAATTTTAAGATATCCAGTTTTAAAGGATAATGTTTTTTTAAACCTTAAAATATGAAGCACTTTATTCGCTTAGAAGACCACTGACCTGTATCTTGTAATGGAATTATTAGAGAATACTGGCCATAGGACAGCTTAACCAGAAATCTACCTACCTGCTTGCACTCATGGTATTTGCCTCCTGTTGATGTCCCGTTCAGTACTATGTAGTGTTGATATTTTTTTTTTTCCATCTTAGGTTAGGATTAGGAGACATGAGTAGATTTACTTTCCTCCCCTTTCCTTTCTGCTAAGGTTTTTGTAGTCTGTGGGCTGCCTACGTTGACACAGACCACATGGAAAGAGTATGTAGCATCAAATTCCTTAAACAGAGGAGACTGACAGGCACAACTGAAAGGAATGAAAAAGATGGATCCATCAGAAGTTATTAAGAGAGAATTCTTCTGCCTTATTTGTCTTCCCTCCTCCTCTGAAAATTAATATGCTTTTTTAAATGGCAGGAAAAGCAATGCAGTAAGCATAAGAATCAGTCCACACGTCAAAACAAAACAGCCAGGGTATCTACAGGTTTCTGGGATCTGGCAAAAGATCCAAGAGTTTCTACAGGCTTCTGGGGTCTGAACGGATGCCTGGAGGATTTTGTACTAATACATTTGGAAAAGACTCAAGTCACATAGGTGGCCCAATGAGTGTGAGCCATATTGAGTGCATTATAAATCCTTGTGCTCAGTCTCAGTTGTTGGTTTCTTTTATCTTGTATGCTTTCAGGGATCTAATAAATGCTGATTGACTGTTGCTTGAGAATTCAGTATAGGTGTCTCAGTCTGTCATTAAAACAAGCCAGCTGAAAGAAAGCTGGTGTTTTTGGCAAATGGTAGTATACTTGCTAACTTTTTTGTTTGGACAGTTAATTAGAAGCAAAGCACAGCTAATTTAGTACAATCGTCAGTAGTAAGATGATTGTCCTCATTATAAGCCATCTGTGTAGCCCATATATTATTTGGTCATAAGAGACACAAAGGAGTGGCTTGTAGATGTCATCCTTACTGATGCAAGGCCAAGGTATGTAAAAAAAATTACGGTAGCTCTCTGGATCCTTACTATTAGATTTCAAAAACCACAGGCAATTCAAACAGCCCTCTGAGAGCATGGATTTTTTTTTTTCCTTAGAATATCTATTACATTTTGGGTTTGTGTAGTCGTATAGCTACTCAAGGAACTATAAAATGTAGCCAAAGGACCTAGTAAGTCAAAATTATCATGTGGGTGCTGTCACAATTCACTTTTATTCATTGTATAAAGTGCAGGTGGTGACTTATTCCACCATTGGAAACTCTTGATTAAGGTCTCAAAATTTAGAGCTATGTCTTTCAAAGCCATCAGAATTTGACACATGCCTGCTCCTATTAAGAAAAGTCAAACAGAGTAGCAGACCTGAGCTACCTTCCTTGGATATCCCAAGTCAGGACCCTAAGGTCTGTTTAGACACTCAGTTGGCTCCTTTTGCAAAGTGTTGAGTGCCAAGCAGCCTTTCATGGCAAGCTTTTGACCAGGCTCAGGTACAGAGCTTTGATTTAGAAATTGTCAGCTGAGCAGAAGTCAGCACTGGCCACCGATGGTGCTGCCTTCCAGCCCAGTGCTCAGGAGGGGCCATGGGGCCATGCAGCTGCCTGGCCAAAACTGCAGCTGCTGAAATGCTGTAGATCCTTGATCTTGGACCAACAGAGCTGGTCTGGCGTTCCTTGAGGAGCTGAGCAGTTTGGGATGTGAAACTCTGTAATACAAAGGAACTGGTAGTTACAAAAAAAAGGATTACTACCAGAACACCTATTGATGAAAGACTGTTACAGGGATATTGGCAGCTTTTGGAAAGCATTCCTGGTTGTGTTTTTAATAACATTGGCCTACAGAATGAGAATGCGTACTCTGCTGAGTTGTAATAACACTTAGGAATGTACTAGCCCACAAACTGAGCATCGTAAAACTGTTGTTTTCACATTTTCCTAATAAAATGCCATGGCATTGTAAATCTGTTTTTATTTTATTTGTAATGGCAGAAATGTGTTTATCATAAAATCAAATCCTCTTTCAAAATGTAGGCCATAGGACAGTGATTTAATTCATCCTGTTCAGGATCATGGTTTGCATCAGTCCAGTCCAAACAAAAAATTGCAATATACTACTTAAAATCTCTTACTTTCAAAACGCATCATAAAATTCAATAAACATTCAGGTCTGTGCTAACACTGCAGTTTGTGGCAAGGTGAATCAGAAACACATAAAGCAGTTAAACGACAACATGTGGAGTAAAGCACAACTATCTGGAATATATGTGAAGGGGCCAGGGGTGAAATGGCAAACAGAACTGATAGGTCGTGGTATAATTAAATGTGTTCAAGTTTAATTATCAAATTATCAAAGTTTCAAATAATTATCAAAGTTTCCTTTCATCCAAAGTGCAAAACACCAAGGTACCTATTAATTAAGTTTAAAATTATGCTTCAGTCTACATATCATGAGGTTGTAATAATTGAGTTCCTTCAAAAAAAGACTATTCTACTGCACTCTTTTGCGATACAAGTACGTATGAGCACTGTATCTTCATAGTAGTATAAATGTGTGTGAATTTGCAATGAAGAAATTCATGTGATTAGATGTACAAGAGCAGCTTTGAATGGCTCAGTTGTATCAAAATTTCACACTCATGTAGAATATTCAGCACTAAAGCATACCAAATCAGGAAAGAACTACAAACTCATCATGAACAATATAAACGTTCTTTTATAAATGATGACAAAGAAAGCTTTTTAGAAGACAATGGGATTCACTGTCATATCCAAATAGAAGGTACCATGCAATAAACTATTATTTTCTCATTCTCTAGTCCACCACACAGCCACTCACTCACTCCCCCCACAGTGGGTTGGAGGAGAGAACTGGAAGAGTGAAAGTGAAAAAAAAAACCTCCATGGCTTGAGATAAAGACAGT